>PVJI01004059.1:0-113859 GCA_004026765.1 Micronycteris hirsuta
TCCAGACTCTGCTCCGTGGGTTTTGTGACCTTGGACTCTGTGGAGGGGAGCGATGGCCACCTCCCAGGGCTGGGGAGTGGGGACAGGCATAGTGCATGATGCCTGCTTCAGGGCACACCCCCGGCACAGAACAGCCATCACAGGGGGGTCACACCTGGGCTGTGCAGGCCACTCTGGGGGTCACTGGCCATGGCCATGGTGTCCCGCCCTGGTGGTGTTAAGGGCAGACTCAGCCGGCATTGAGAGACAAGGCCTGTGTCCCCTCCCCTTGCACCTGGACAGGTTTCCGATGGGTGGGTGGTAGAAGACAACGGGGCCGCCATGTCTCTGCAGGGACCCCACGCTGGAGCCCAGGGCCCTCGCGTAAGCATCCCTCTGCTTGGGGGCCCCCGTGCCAGGGGCAGGGGTGGGGGAAGCTCCAACCAGTGTCAGGCACAGGCCACGCAAGGGAGAAGCCGAGGGTGCGGGAAGACAGGCATCTGCACGGCCCCGGTGGTCCAGCTCCCCACACCCACCCCCACCTGGTCGCCACCGCATGCAGGAGTTCAAGCTACAGCCGACTCCACTCTGCGCTTCCTGCACCACAGAGGGTGCCAGGGCGCCCCGCCCCTGCCCCTCCCAGGGCTGGGCCACCCCAACCCTCCCCAGCTGGCCTGCCCACGCAGGTCCAAACCACGAGGAGAGGAGAAGCCAGAGGAAGAGTTCAAAGAGATGACGGGACAAGCCTTCCTGCCGTGCTCTGCGCGGCCAAGTGCCGCGGTCAGCACTCCTTCCAATTCCAGGGGCCGCGCCCTCTTCTGAGCCGAGAGCAGCGCCACACAGAGAACAGGCCTTGGCCCTGCTCCCGGAGCCCCTGGCCAGGGGAGTGGACATAGGGTGAGCAGCCATGATGACGGCTGTGCACGGCACGAGGAGGACAGAAACGTGTGCGCCACGAAGCACCGGTGCAAGCAACCCCGTCCGCACCTCCGCCCAGGGCAACCAGGAAGGGCCTCACAGAGGAGGCAGGGCCTCAAGAGGGCTTTGAAGGGTGAACAGGAGTCTGCCAACGTACTGTGTGTGATGGGATCACATCCTCCCTCCCTCCCTCCCCTTACAGCATCTCACGGGGCTGCTGTGAGTGCCCGGTGAGTTCATTCAGATGAAGCCCTGGATGAGCGTGTGTAGGGGGAGGCAGGGGGGAACCCCCAGCTCTGCTGTGTAGCCACTCATCCCTGAGGCCCCAGCTTGCCTCTGACCTTGGGGCCTCACCCCAGCCTGCAGCAGCAGCTCCGACCTGGGTGTACCCCTGCATCCTGGGGCGCCTCACACCCCTGGCACGCTGTGAAGGGGTGGTCTGCCCCACCCCGGCCAGCACGTGCTTACAGGGGCCGGGGCAGGGGCTCCCGTGTTCATGCCGATGGCAACCCGCCTCTTCTCACCGACTGTCAGATTGGGTTTAGTGACCCGTGGAAACCAGGGACCCGCTCAGGGAGCGCTTGGGTCCCATAGAACCACAGCCCTCCCAGGACACTGGAGTGACCGCCTCCAGCTTCAGCCAGCAAGTAAGACACCACAACCCGTGCACATGGGTGGACCAGGTGGGCACGTGGGTCCAGGAGCCCCTGGGACAACACACAGGTCATCCCGAGTCGAACCAGGCTGCCTCACTAACCTGAACTCGGAACACTTCAAACCCCCGAGAACAGAGGCGGAAGGCTCCGCTGGACACGTAACAAAAGCCTCAATTAAGCAAAAGTTCCTGAACTTCTTTTTCAACCTTTCAATAAGACCTTCGCAAAGACGTGGGCAGAGGGGTGCTGGGGGGTAAGGTCACTGCGGCCGCTGGGAGATGAGAGAAAAACATTTCTGACCTGGCTTCATTTCCCAAAGAACAGGTGCCAGCCACGCCGCACAGCTCTGCCACGTGCAGGGAAAAGCGCACAGATCCACGGCCCGAGGGAGCCCAGGGGCGCCCTCAACAGCGGTTGGTTAGGGTGCCGGGCAGGGAGAAGGGAGAGTCGTGGCCCCATCTGTCCATCCCCTGGGGGACCACTCAGCATTGGACCCTCGTCTTGAACTCCCTCCCGTCCCCCAGATAAAGGTGCCAACACCCCAGCAGCGCGGCTTTGCCCCGGCTGACCCTCTCACCACTCCTGAGCCGCCGTGAGCGAGGCCATGGGCCACCCCTTTCCAAGCCCAGTCCTTCCCACGCAGGGACCTGAAGGGCCCGTGTGACGCCTGCCCTGGGAGGAGCCTCACTGTGCACTGGCCACCTGTGACTCTAGAAAGCACCCGTGGGTCTCTGGAAAGCATCTGCATGACGAGGCAGTAGTGTGGGGGAGGCTCCTGACCTTTGACATGGTGACGACCCTTCAGGGAATGTCCTAGAAAATCACTGGACTCGTGGGTAAAGAGCTTCATCCGGCAGTGTTGATTTAGGTGAGGCGCGTCCATGCAATCGTTTATAATTTAAAAGATGAGGATCTTTCCAAGGACACACCAGGAGAAGGACAAAGAAATGATGTGACCGCACCGTCCCCTGAAGTGTCCACAGGATTCCCGCCGTGGAGGGGAGCGCTCACGACAGAGAACTCCAAGCCCATGCAGGGCTCTCAGCTTCGCACGGAGGATCGACGGGAAGGGGGCGGCACGGAGCTCGGGCGCCGTTCCCGCTGCAGCAGGGGACGGCCGGGGATTTTAGGGCTCTTTTTTCTCGGCCCTTTCTCCTTGCAAAGTCCAAAACAAGCGTGGCCGGTGTGCTCAGTGGGAACATGGGTCTGGCTTTTCCACTGAATCGTGGTCAATTCAGGGCTCAGGACCCTGGGATTTCGGCACCCCTGGGTGCGGTTAGGGAGCCCTCCCCACACCGTCCTGACAGGAAGCAGCACCAGGAAGACATGGAAGAAGCCCCATAGGGCAGCAGGTGAGCTGGCTGAGGCGGAGGGGCAATGGAGGAGGGACAGGTTTCCATCTCCCTTTGCTTCCTCTGCAAAAAAATCTTCCCAGGCCCCTCCCAGGAGCGCCCCCGCCCACCTGGGCAGCCCCACACTCCCCACGCTCCAGCTCTGCCCCGCCAGTGCCGGCAGTGGAGGGGGCCTTTCCTCGCTGACCTCGCTGCCTCACCGCAGCCCACGCCTCCTCCCCGTCCCTCCACTGCAGCCACAACACGCCCCCAACTCAGCAGCTTTCTGGAGCTAAAATCCACACCCCACACGATGCGTCTGTCTAAAGAGCACAATACAACTGTTCTAGGTGCGCCCCCAGCGTCACCACTGTATTTGTTTATAACGTTTTCAGCACCTCACAAAGAAAACCCCACCCCGAGCCCCCCGGAGGCCACTGGTCCACTCTCCACCTGCACAGACCGTCCTGCCTGCCCTGCCCACGTCACAGGGACGGCGGCGCCAGGCCCTCTGCGCCCATCTGGGCCTGGCTCCCCTCACTGGGCATCGAGTTTGCAGAGGTCGCCCGTGGGGAACCAGGTGTCGGTGCTGCGTTCCTTTTCTTGGCCCCGTCAGAGTCTGTTTCACTGACAGACCGCGTCGAGTTCATCCGCCCGCCAGCTGACGGCTCCTTGGGCTGCCGCAAACATCCGTGTGGCATCGCAGGCTCCCCGGCCACCCTGACACCCTGTCCCCTGCAGGTCGCTATCTGTTTGAAACCCTGCACAGCGCTTGCCGCCATTGGACGGATTTCACTGCCTCGCTCAGATGCAAACCCCACGCAGGCGGGGACCTGGCCGGCTTGGTTGTCACTGAATCACTGCCACCCAGCGCAGGCTGGGCACTCGATACATAAGTGCTTAACTTAATAAAAGTCTACTTAATCCCTGTTGCAGTGAAGTGCCGCCTCCTCCAGGAAGCCTACCCTGACCCCCCTCACCCCGCTCCAGCAGCCCCTCTGCTCACCGGGCTGGGGGCTTCGGGAAGGCAGGGGCCCACGTGTCTCTTTGCGTCCCGAACGCCAGGTGCACAGTATGTGCTGGGAGAGACCACAGGCCCTCCGACATTACTCCACCTGTTCTGCTCAGTGGCAGGTGACTAGGGGTGACTCTCGGCTGCCCCCAACCCAGTCTATGCTCTCGAACACCCTGAAATAGAAGGGCATGGAGGGCGACCCTGGCCACACAGGACATCATGAAAGAGTCCCATGGTTGTGCTGGCCACACTGAGGAGCTCATTTCAAAGGCAGACGCCCACGGAGGCCAGGAGGCCGGTTCGGCCTCCGTCTGCATGACTGGTGCCCTCAGGAGCCTAATACACACCCAGGTCTGGGGGAAACTCAAGGACATCAGGCAGAAACTCAGGGAAAAGCAAACCACAGAAGAGGTGAGGTCTGCCCGAAGAACCTGCAGACATCTGGTCAACCCCAGGGGGCGCGGCCAGCTCAGGATGAAGACGCGTGAGCGCAATTAGATGTTTAATGGGGCGCTTCCCTCAAGCTGACGCATTGGCCCGCGCAGATAACTATGATTTATTAAACAGCCTTGTGCGTATTAAAGCTTTCTTCCCCCCTCTAACAAACCATTGGGGCATGACAGTGTTTTGAAAAATCATTCCTTTTTTTAAAAAAAACTGTGTGGGCGTCAATTAATCATTTACTTTCTTTGGCAATTTGGAAACAGAAGAACGTAAGTGTGCAATGTGCTAAAACAGTTTGCTGGAAATTTCATGCAAACTCACCCCCTAAATCACTTCTCACTGCACCGTGACCAAGTGCGCACCTGCGAAGGAGCCTGGGGACAGGGCAGCGTCCTGACAGCAGCCCCAGGCGGCCGCTGCAGGCGTGGACCCCGGGGCCACCGAGCACTGGGCCGGTTTCTGCACTGGGACCACCCCCACTCGCTCTCCCAGCAGGCCCAAATCATCCCTCCCACCTATCGTACTGAATAGATATTTCCAGAAATCATTTCAAGGGACACCAAAGTCTTGCTCCCCCTGGGACAGCCCGTGGCCCTGCTTCAGTTTGGGGACTAGGAAACGGGACGCTCGTCCTGTTCTCTCTGCCACAGCTTCATCCACCATTTCCCTCCCTCGGTTACTTCCCGAGGCCCCGCGGTGCAGCAAGCCTCGCATCACGCACGGGGGTGCAGAGCTGAAGCAGCCAAGGCCCCTGCACCCAGCGCTGCCCCCTCCGACGGCAGGCAGTCAAGCCTGGAGAGCATGGCCCGGTCACCTCCGGTCCCCGAGCCGCAGTCCCCGCCTGCTTCCCTACAGGGCAGCCTCCAA
The DNA here is from genome assembly GCA_004026765.1 of Micronycteris hirsuta. Lineage (NCBI taxonomy): Eukaryota > Metazoa > Chordata > Mammalia > Chiroptera > Phyllostomidae > Micronycteris > Micronycteris hirsuta. Next base: position 5,211 of record PVJI01004059.1, read on the forward strand.
ATCAAAGCTGCCACCACCAAGCCGGGCGCGGGGAAGCGGGACCACAGAACCACAGCTCAGCCCTCATCCGGAAACAGGAAGCCATGCCCGGGGCGGTGTCTCAAACCGCAGGTACACTGGGTGGAATGAGTCTGAGATGCATTTGTGAACCTGACTGCTTCATCACGTGAGCCACGCACGGCCGTGTTTCACCAGGACCTGGAGTGGTCCCTGGGAGCGCAGCCAGGCGGCACGGAGGGCCGGGACGGCACGCCCGCTGGGGGCTGGGCAGCCTCGCCGTTGCCATCTGCCCTGCGGGAACTCCTGAGTTCCCACCAGGTCCTCGACCCCCAACGGCCAGTGCCAGGCCTCGCGCAGGCGGGTCCCATCGCTCCCTGGCCCCACCCCCGAGGGCAGAGATGCTAAAGCCCAGTCAGAAGGCTGGGGTCTGCGGGACCTCGGCCCCTGGCGGCCCCACGTGACACCTCCAACTCAGCGCGGCGCTGCTCTCTGACACTGTCCCTGCCGGCAGAGAGTTGGCGTTTCCGGTAGAGACAGACACACATGCAGAGTGAACAGGCAAAAAGATCAATCACGTGCAAACGGTGCCATATAATCAAGGAAACAAGCAGGAGGCACAGGTGGAAGACAGGAGGCCACACCCAAGGAGAGTGACCTGGGAAGGCTTTTCTCAGGAAGTCCCCAAAGTGAGAAGCAATCGGGGGACACGGGCTCTGAGGTGGGGAGGGCCCGGCGTGTGCGGGCAGCTGCGTGGACCTGGCACCGCAGGGGTCAGCAGCAGGCAGGTGGCTCAGGAGAAGGAGCGGAGCCAGAGGAAGAGTCTGCCCTTTATGGGGGGTGGGCATGGGGGGGCCGCAGAAGGCCCCAGGGCAGGGCCTGTCTGGCACCGCCGTGAATGGGGGCTGAGGGCCAGCCACCTCGTCCCCCGGGCGATAATACCCACACGGCTGCAGGGCTGCCTTCTTGACCTTCATCGTCCACTGCCCACTGCCTCCGAGACCCGCGAGCACGCACACAGGAAGGAATCACGCTTCAGCTCGGCACAGAAAAGGCACCGCATCGTTTCAAATCCTGCGACCTCCCACTTCCGTCCCGCGCATTGAGCAGAAATGGGGAAGAGAATATGCATTACGTTTAATAAGGAACCGTGTCTTAAACGTCTTTACTCTCTTGAGAGAGGAATTATTTCAGTGGGCTGAAGCTGATATCTATAATTAATATCTGGGAAAACTTGAACAACTCCCCCCCAATATTTTTTCAGGGTAAAAATCCTCCTGTGATTCCTAAGTAACTAACAGTTTGCTGTCGGCCGCGTTAAAAATAGGCTTCCACCTGAAACTCATTTCCTCTTCGGCTGCCGAGGCCATTCTTTGAACGATGGGGAAGAAAGCTCTGGGGTCCAGTCGCGGAGAGCGAGTGGGAGGGGACCCCAGCCCAAGGGGAGCGGGCAGCCGAGGGTGATTAGGAGCACAGAACCCCCTTGTTTGGGTTCAAGCGTTTAACCCAGCTGTCCATGTCGGCCAAGTCCGAAGGCCCACGGACTCCAAGCTGACCCTCTGCCTCGGTGCCGCCCACACCGCCCCACCCCCCCGACTCCTGGCCGGCCATTCACTCCCAGCCACGCGGGGAAGCCAGGCCTCGGAGGGCCGGTGATCTGCCCAGAGTCACCCAGCTAACCAGGGCGGGAGGCGGGCCTGGGCCCCTGGTCACCAGGGCCCCAGCTCGGCCGAGCTGTCCCCTCTCTGGGGCTCCCAGACATCCCCCGACCGGCACAACCCAAGACAACAGGGTCCGTTCCAGACCCCAGCAGCCCCGCAGGCCAGGCTCTGTCCTCGAAGCTCCCGCAGGCAGGACCTGCCCGCCCGCCCAGCAAGCCCACCCTCAGCTTCTCCTCCCACTCGCCTGCAGCCGCTGGGTAAGCTGTCCTCACACAGCCACATGCAACCCCCGACAAGGCACCCGCGAGCAGAGGCCGCAGGCCTTGGGCACTCACTTTCCTCTCGGCCGGCCGAGGCCGCACCCCAGCCCCACCCTGGGGCCCGAATGGGGACCGCCTCCCATTCGCAGAGGCTCGATAAATATTTGCTGATTTGATATCCTTTGAAGTTGACCAAGCTTTGCCTCCAAGTGGATTAAAAACCACCGTTTTTGGTACGAGCACGTATCGCTGAGCTCCTGGGAAAGGCCGTCCGTGCCCATGGGGCCCACGCTGGTCCGCAGACGGGGGAGGGGCCGAGAGGCCCAGAGTCGCGCTGAGTGGCCAAGTGTGCTTGTCCCAGGGAAGACGCATGAGGGGGTCTCCAGTGTGGGGGGACAGGGCAGGAGCAAGAGCGGGGTGGGGGTTGGGGGTGGAGGTTTGGAGGCCAGGCTAGAAGGGGCCAGGCGGCAGAGGGGCCAGAGAGAGGGAGGGAGAGAGAGAGAAGGAGAGAGAGAGAGAAGAGGTGGGCAGGGCCTGGGAGGCCGGCAAGGAAAGAGGGTAGCATGGCTGCCAACAGCCCCCCAAAGATGCCCACCTCCTGTGCCCAGAGCCCGAGCACACGCCACCGCCGGCGGGGCCCAGCTGCACGAGTCCCTGAAGGATCTGGAGGTAGAGAGTCCATCTCAGACTCCGGGCGGCCCGGTGGAGTCACTAGGTCCTCACTGAGGGAGGCAGGCGTGACGCAGGAGGCGGCCGCGCAATGGCGCGGCAGGGCTTGGGGTGAAGTGGCCAGGGGCCAAGGGGCGCCAGCACCTCCAGAAGCTGAAAAGACCAGGGGACAGATTCCCACCCTGGCCCCCAGGCTCAGAAGGGTGCAGCCCTGCCCGCACCCTGACTCTGTTGAGCAGTGACAGTGCCCCCTGACCCCCAGAACTGCAGGGGGACAGATCTGTCCTGTTTCCAGCCACCTCAGGTGCCACAACACGGCAGGCGGGCCGGTCCCGGGGGAGGGGGAGCCGCACAGCGGCAAGGAAGCCGAGTCTAGGGGCTGGTCTTTGCCACGCAATGGAGCCAGCCGGGCCCCTCAGCACTGCCCCCGCCCCGAGTTCCATGAGCGGAGCAGACTCCCAGCCCAGAAACCCAGCCAGCGCAGGCCAGCACCCTGGAATGTGCAGCACAGGGAGGGGGGCCTCCTGACCCTGGGGAGGTCCCCGCTGGGGGCGGTGAGTGCCAAGCCCCCTAGAAACTCCAAAACCCGTGTGTCTGTCCCAGGACTCCTCCTCAGCGGCCATCCGGCACACAGTAGGTGCCGACGCGGTGTTTGCTCAGTGAGACTTCCCACCCAGCAGCTGTCCTCTCGCAGAAGGAGCTGTGAGTGGAGGCGGGCTCCCTGCTGGGAAGCCCAGAAGAGGCCCAACCAAGACTCTCCTTCCCCCGTCACTGCCGTCACTGCCGTCAGACCGCCAGGCCTGGAGGCTGCAGGCAACGCACCACAACACGGAGGGCGTCCCTGGGGCCCACGCACGGCGCTGGCCCCCTGTGGGGCCTCCGCAGCTCAGCGGGGAGTGACATGAAAGTGACGGGAAAGAAAGTCTCCAAGGCCTGTTCCAGCCACTCGGAGTCCAGGACATGTCGGCCAGGGACAGGACCCAACCACCGCTGAACGAAGGAGACCGCCCCGCACCCCGACTCCAGGCCGGGACAGCCACGCTCCGTCACGACACCCTCCCCTGACACCTGCCATGCACGTCATCGTCTGGGAGGGCCACCCCAGCCCTGCCCCTTGGGGCCCGTGGTCCTCGTCCCGGGAAAGGCCCTCCCCTGCTGGGGTGGCGTCCACCACCCCTGCCCTTCTCCCGTGGGCTGTCACTGCAAAGCCCTCCCCGCCCCAGGGGCCCCACGGGCACGCTGACCAGAAGACAGCACAGGCACGTGACCCCCGCGGGCAGGTGGGTCTCAGGTCTGGATCCCACCGGCAAGCACTGGCCGCCTGCAGCGTTCTCGGACGTCGGTTCCTCGGGAGGCCAAGACCCCGGGGAGGCTGCAGGAGGAGGAAGCAGAGCCCAGACGGACGGAAACAAGCCTGCCGCCAGCCGCACCTGAGGACACCTGGACTTCCCGGTCCTGTGAGCCTGTCGTTCCACTTCGTCACACAAGCTGGTGTCGGGCTCCTGTGACTCGTACCCAGAGTCCTGCTTAACCCGCCGCTCTGGGCACAGCATTGCAGGACAATGGGAAAACAGGAAACGGGGTCACTCACCCTGCCCTCAAGTTACCCAAACCTAACAGGCAAGATCTGACCAATCGGCAGAGCAGAGCCAGGTGGGACGTGAGCTGGACGACGCTTCCCGGGAGGGGCCAGAAAGAGCGGAGAAGACCTGGGGGCCCAGGGATGAAGTCAGCTCCCAGGAAGCAAAGCCCCCGAATGAAGGCTCCCCGGAGCCCCGCGCTCTGCCCCCTTCTTTCTCTCCACAGGGTTCCTCTCCCCCACTGAAGGGGCAGGGCACCCAGTCGGCCTCACGAGACCCCGGACCAGGCCCCCCACAGGTCTGTCTACAGGACCAGAGAGTGCCCACCAATAAGCCAGGAGAAGAGGTGGCTCACCCCCACAAAAACTTCAGGGGCCCTGAGGGGGGCCTAGCACCCGATCACGCCCAGCCTGGGGACACACACTCATTCTGCACACCACAGGCACGCAGCAAGTGGGGCTCTCAGCCCAGCCCCTGCGTGGGTGTGGGGCTGGGCTTCCTGCAGACCAGAGAGGGTGCTCAGAGACTTCCTGGAGAAGCCCTGGCCTACTCCATGGCTGGGGGAGGAAGGGAGCGGGGTGGGTAGGCCCAGGATAGCAGCTAGAAACTTCAGCCCAAGGTGAGGGTTCTGAATATTCATAAGATGCAAATGATCCCTTTCCCAGAGCCCCTCCCCTCTTATCATTGATGTCTTAGCCCATCCCCCTGGAGGCTGAGAGAGTGTGGGCTGGGTAGTCTTTTGCTCCTCGGCCCCTCCCAGCACCCACCCCAACCTGAGACAGTCTGGCACACAGGGAGGGGGCTCAGGAATGTGTCCCCAGAAGATGGAAGGGGGAGACAGAGGTCACAATGCAGCCTTGCCTCCAGCCTCACTCCGCCAACACCCTGCCCTAACCAGAATCCCTGAGTTTCCAGGGGACACGGCAGCCCGTTTGGAAAGCGGGGACCTCGAGGGGCCTGGAGAGCTGAGGGGGTTGCCTCCCCCACCCCCTACACACACACACCGCCTGAGGACAGCCCGCAGCCCCTGCCCTTCTCCAAGCTCCGAGTTCAGGGCGGCCAGGTCTCCCCTTCTCAACACCCCCGGGGGGAGGTGGCCTGGCCAGGCAGGGAGGGGCAAGGCCACCTCCATGTGCAGGGTGCCCCTTCCTGTGCCGGGGAGGCCCTGCTGACTGCTGGGGGGCAGGCTGGCTCCCCTCCCCAGGCCGAGGCTGGGGGAGGTGGGATCCGGGAGAAGCCAACCCAAAGCCCCTCTCCTGCCGGACCAGCCCTGGGAAGGGGAGGCCATGGTTTCAGATTTCCCCGTGAGCACCCAGCCGCTGCTCAGCCCCGGGGGGGGGGGGGCAGTGGGGACAGAAAAAGTCCGACTGGATCTTAGAGGCGAGTGTTCCCAGCAATAACCCCCATCAGGAACCTGCGAAAAGCCAGAGGTCAGCAAGAGAGACGCTGAAGGGCTTGGGGAAGCTCGCTGGGCTTTGCTATGCTTCAGCAAACTGTTCGGGGTACTGGAAGAAAACGAAACCACACGCATTCCCTTAAAGAAAGGGGGCAAGTTCAGATCAGCATGGCCGCAGTCTTCCCAGGGTGCCAGAAGCTGGCTCCTGAGGGGTGCCTGGTGCTTGCCTGGGCCCCCCACCTTCCCTCACTCACCCTCACTCGGATGGGGAGAGGCAGGGCCTGCAGCCCCTTCAGGGGTGAGGAAACCAAGGCCCAGCAGGGCCCGGAGCCGCTCAGCAAAACCCCACCCCACCCCCAGGAATCTGGACCCTCTCACCAGGGTGGACACAGCACCGGGCACAGGAGCGGCTCCAACCAGGCGCTCGCTGTGTGGCTCCGAGCACCAGCTTGCCCGCCGGCTCAGCACAGGCTCTGCGGGGGGAACGTGGGGTGCTGGGGTGAGGGGAGGCTGCCAGCACCCAGCTGCAGCCCCCAGAACATGACTCCTCTTACATCTTCTCAAAGGGAACACGGTGCTGTGCCAGGGAAGGCGCTCGTGGACACGGAGCCACGGTGACAGAGACAACAGCTGCTTCAGGGGCTCCCTCGCGGGGCGACACCAGGGCCCCCTGTGGCGCTGCCCGAGGACCGCGAGCAGACGGATGAGGGAGGCCTGCTCCCCAGCCTCTCCCCAGCGGCTGCTCCAAGGTGCCACCCCCACCCCCGCCCCGCAGCGCCGGTCATCCTTGTTGAAAACTAAGTAAAACCTCTCTGGCGTGTTTCGTTTGTTTTGTTCTTGTAGGTGGAATGAGGTTGGAGCCAGGGACGTGTTTTAAAAGCCCCAGCGTCATTTCGGAACCGGTGTTTCTCACACTGAGCCATCCGGAGCGGAGGCCAGATGGGCGGGAGCTGGGGACCCCTCGGCCTGGCTCGTGGGGCCACCACCGTGAGCCGGAAGCTGCTGGCCTGCTGGCCCTGCCCACTCCCTGGGCAGGTGGCAGACCGGGCCATCTGTCGGGCAGCTGTCTCCTCTGGGGGCCTTCCCGCACAGCGGCCGGACCTGTTAGGGCTTCGGAGAGCCGGCCACTGGACAGGTGCCCCCCCTCGCTGCCCACTGGCGGGTGGGTGACCTACAGTGCCCCACTCTGGCCCTTCTGAGGTCCTCAGCGGGGAAAAGAAGCGGGCTGGACCTCTGAGCTCTGACAGCCCCTGGGGCCCAGCCGTCACCTCCCACTCAGCTCGGCTGAGACGTTCACTGGGCACCTACTAAGCACCAGGCCCTGGGGACAGCGGAGACGAACAGACAGACACCCCACCCCCTGCACCCCACACCCTCATGGGAGACAGGACACAGGGAGCAGGGCTGAGGGCTGGCAGGAAACAGTGGGAAAGAGAAATCACTCCCGCGGGGTCTGTCGGTCCCCTCTCCTGCCCCACGGCCATGCCCCACCTTGCATGGCCGCCATTCCTGCACACGTGTGACTCTTGTGCCTGCTGCTAACTCCTGGAGTGTTAGTGAAGAAACTCGTTGTAATATTTGTACAGTGTTATTGCTTTTAATCCTGTATGTTGTATTTTATGCTCATAATAAAAACTACATTCTGACAAAGTTCCACAGGCTTCTCCAGCCTGGGGGGAGGGGCAGGGTCCTCAGGCACAGAAGGAGCTAAGAACCCCTAAGCCAGGTGCAGGGGTCCTTGGGGCCAGGCCTGCCGCACATCACGGACAGAGAACTGACCGGTGCAGGAACCAGAGGGACACCCAGGAGCCCCACCCAAAGGTCGGAGTTGAGTCGGGAAATAGACTGGGACGGGGCCCAGGGGTACCAATGCAATTAACTGAAAAAAAATAGAGGATTTTTATTGAGTTCTCCATTTCTACAGAGTGAAAGCGAATTACCTAACTGGCCACTGAGATGGCCAGCGGGGGGGAAGTGCCTAAAAGCGGGCAGGAGGCGGCGTGCGCTTGAACTTGAAATGCGAACTTGAAATGGGAACTGCCAACCCTGGGGAAAGGCAGGACTTCCTCCTCCACCCTGGGCCAGGCAGCGGCCGGATGGCCCCTGCTGACTCTCCAGGGTTCCTGGGCCCCGAGCAGCAGGCCCATCCCATGGGCCGCGGGCGGCAGAACCCAGGGCTTAGGAAAAAACAGAAACTAAGCGACTCCCACGGCACCCTCTCACGCCGCGTCCCTTCCAGGCGCGGAGCGAGCACCTCTAGCGCCTGGTGTCCCCCCCGAGCCCTCGGGCGACAGGCTTCTCTGGGGACTGCAGCCCCAGCAGCGAACTGGCCAGCAGGCAAAGTCCCCAGCTGACAGGAGTCCTCCTGTAGCTGCCTCAGTTAGTGTCACTCAAAAACGTAACACAGAATCATCACAGGGCCCAGCGGCCCCGCTTCCCGGTAAACAGCCGGAAGAACCGAAAGCAGGAACCTGAGCCAACGCCTGTGCGCCGCGGTGCAGGCAGCGCCACTCCCGACAGCCGCAGCGGCCGCGGCGGCGCGGTCCCACCAGCTGCAGAACGGGACTCCGCCCGGAAGGAAGAAGATGCGACACAGGCCACAGCCGGACACTCTCGAGGACAGCACGGAAAGTGAGAGGCGCCGGTCGCACAGGACAAGCGGCGTGCCCTTCCGCTGAGGCGAAGGCCCGAGAGGAGTCAGGGTCACCAGGCAGCGAGCGGAGGGCGTCCCAGGGGCCGGGGCGGGGTGGGAGGGAGCATTGCGGAGGGACAGACGTCAGTGTGGGGTGTGGGTGGGGATGGCCGCCCGGCACCAGAATGCACCTGCCGCCACTGGACTGGACATCGAACAATGGAAACGTGTTATTTGCATTTTCCCTCAATTAAAAAATGACAATAAAGAAAAAAGCGTAGAAATACTTCTTGCACTAGAAGGAAGAGCACTCGGCTCGAGAGTGAAGGAACTCACAGCCCGTCTCCGACCCTCTTCGCTGTGTGACTCGGGCGAGTCTCCTTGTGAACAGGACCGCCTGGCTGGTGAAGTGAGGACCATCTTACCCGCTCTGCGGGGCTGTTTCCGGGACCGACTAAGGTTAACGCTAGCGACATGCTGGACACAGCCGCGGGCGCGTCCCCAGCGCTGCGGCCCTTCCCCGGCCGGTGGGACTCGGGGGCACCGCGCATTCCTGTGCGGGAGGGTGCATCAAAAGTAGAGGCATGGAGGTGGGCGGGAGTGGCGTCTCTGTTCCGACACCTCAGAGACTGGCACCTGAGGACCCGTCGGAACCACAGCCGAGCAGAAGCGGCCGCACACCCTGTCCGCACTTTAACTTGAACCTCGCTCATCTCTGAGGCCCTGCAATGGTCCGGGGCACGAGAGGCCCCACCAGAGTCAGGCCGGCAAGCGGGCGGGCTCCACGTTGCAGGAAATTCTCTGCTTTTGCAAGAGAATGACTGCGCAGGCGACTGCTGTTATTTTAAGATCTTCAAGCTAGTGAGAGGAGAAACTAATTAAATGATTATCATTTTCTGTGCAAATACAGTAACTGATGGCGACAGAAATGCAAAATAGAGGGAACTTCTCTACCTCAAAAGAACATCGGGGTTTAATCTGTCTTTTTTTAAGTTCCCAGATGAGAGCTCACGTCCAAGTACCCTCATTAAATGTTTAAAACCACACATGGAGCTCAGTCGGGATAAAGGTGACCAGCGCGGCCTGTGCTCTCTGAAGCGTCCCCACCACGGGGCCTAACCAGTGGCAGTGTCCCAGCTGCCCTTGGCGGGCTACCTGGCAGTCGCCCGTCACCGAGCGGTTGAGAACAGACTGAAAGTCTGCGGTTCAGGGGTGACCCCTGTGGGGACCCGCTGCGGGCAGGCAGTCGGCCTGTGGGGCCGCTAGGAGAGCGGGGAAGAGCCCTGGGTCTGCACCTGGGTCCGCGTGCAGGCCAAGGTCGCCCACTTTGGGGGATACCTGCCCTGTGGGCCGTTCACAGTCACACGGCCCCTCTTTCCCACCAGGATCCGGGCGCACAGTCAGGAGAGGCTTTCGGAGGGTTCCCGCAGCCAGGGCCTCCACCGCCCCACCGCGGTGGGGGGACCCTGCTGTCCCCAGGGGAGAGCCAGGGTTCCCCTGCCCCCTGGCTTCCCACCTGGGGGCAGGAACAGCTCGGCGGGTCACCAGCCCCCCACCCCGCTGCACCCCGTAAAGCACCCAGGCGACCAGGGCACTGGCAGGGGGAGGGGGGCACTGCACGGGCGAGACTCTATAAATAACCTGACCTCCCGGGGCTGAGAGAAAATGACGATGACGATGATGAGGGCAAGGCCCCCAAACAGAAGGCAGTTTACAAGCTCCCGGCGCGTCCTCCTAACCCGGAAAGGCGCCCGGACTCTCGGTGCTCCGCCAGCTCATTTCCTAATCGTTCCGACTCGGGCTCCCCGACGTCACCCTCGGCAGCCTCGGCCTGCCTCTGACAAATTACAATAAAATAAAAATTAAAAATCACGGCTGTTCTTAAGAAGGCCCGTGCAAGCCCTGGGCTGCCTTCTAATCTGAAGGGTGTACAGAAGAATGATGTTAATTTATAACCTCTTTAAAATTCTCTCAGGAGCCCTCACGCAGCCACAAATTAAATAGCCACTTTATTAAAGTAAAAGGAGGTTTCTGCGATGTGGTCAGGAACTTTATTAACAGGCTGTCTTCACGCCTCCGAGCCGGGCCTCCTGATTGATGGCCGTGTCCTTTCCCTGCCCGGGCTGCTGCAGGTCCTCCCTCTCCCTGGGCCTTCATCCTCTCACCATCCCGACCTCCCGCACAGCCCAGCTGACGCTGACTGCCTGACCTTCGGGGATGCTGGATTGGCACCTCCTCCAGGAAGCCCTCCCTGGTTCCCCCAGCACAGATTCGCAGGATGCTGGGATAGTCCATGATGAATTCCTGTCCAAACCACGCATCTCACCAGGACGAGGCTCTGATGGATCCTGCTCATCGCTGCACCCCCAGCACCGAACAGACCCCAGAGAAAGCAGCTGGTTCTCGGGCTACCGTGACGCCTCTTCCCACCTGGGGCTCTCAGACGCCCTGCAGGCTCTCCTGGCACAGGAAGAAGGCGGAAGACCCTGGGTCACCCTGGCAGGCGTCCTAAGAGCGACTCTGCCGGCTTCCACGCCAGGACTTTCCTAGACTCGCCCACCCAATCCTGTCTCCATTCGCTGCTGCCCGTCCATAGCACAGGCAGGTGCCGCACCAGCTGCCAGGCCCGGGGTCCCCGGGGGCTCACACGGTTGGCTTCCTGACAGCAAACGTGCCAGGCACTCAGCTCTAGTCGCCACGCCGCGTGGCCTCTGTCTGCCTCTGGCTTTCTGGGAGGCCCCCGGCCGCCCCCGGGGAAGGCTGCCACACCAGAGAAGCCTCTGGGAAGATGCCCACCACGCATGCCCTGAGCAGCCACAGCACAGTCCCCACGAACCTGTGCCCACCCCAGAAGCGGGGGGACCTGCCCTGGGGGACAGTGCAGCGGACGTCAGCGTGAGGCCTAGCGCCCGGTGGCCACCAAGCTCTCCTCCGAGAACGGGACGGGGCAGTCGTCACGCGGCCACAGCCGTCAGACACAAGGCCACCCAGCAGCTTCGTCGCTGGGTTCATGACCCTGAAATGTGTTACAGGAAGGCCTTTTGGGGCCCGTCCGCGGAGGCTGCCTGTGCGCCACAACACGGGTGCCACCTGCCCGCCCGCCCCCCCCCCCAGACCTCTCGGACCCACTCTCCTCACCCTCCACCCTGGCCCAGGCCCCCGCTGCCCCCTGAGGTTCCACCGCACAGCCCGCTCCTTCCCAGCCAGGCCCCCTGAGTCACAGACCCCTAAGCTCCCTGGGCCTCAGCACCCACCCCCGCAGGCTCGGAAGCGTAATTAGGCGTCGACAACCAGCACGCCACACTGCCTCTCGGGGCCCGCCGGCGCTCGCTGCGGACGGCGGGAGCCAACGCCAGAGCGCTCCCTCGCTGCTCCCGTCCGCCCCTTCCCGCCCCACAGGGCCTCTCAGAGCCGCACAGTGTGAAGCCCGGGGGCGCAAAGGCAGCTGAGACCACCTCCCTGTGTTAGGGGCTGAACTGGGCCCCCCCGAAATAACCGTGTGTTCAAGTCCTGACCCCCAGGAGCTCAGAACGCGACTATTCAGAGGTGGGACCTTTGAGGAGGGAATGGAGGTAAAAGGAGATCACTGGCGGGGCCCTGATCGGGTCCGACTGGTGTCCTGTAAGAAGGGACTGGGACACAGACTCACACAGAGGGACAACCCGCGAGGACACGGGAAGGAGACGGATGTCTGAACGACAAGGAGAGGAGCCTCAGGAGGAAACTCCCTGCCCGCACCTTGGTTTCGGCTGCAGCCTCCAGGGCAGGGAGAGCCCGTGCTTCCCCCGTGCAAGCCCACGGCCTGCGGAGCGCGGTGGCGGCGGCGACGGCGGCCCTGGGGAGCTGGCACACCTGCCCGCGCGGACCTGACAGCTGGCGGGTGCCGTGACCCTGCTCGCGCCTTCCGGAGCTCTGCGCTTCTGATTGGTGCCCAGGTCTCTGCGTCCCCAAACCCCGGAGCAGAGAACGGGAACAACAAGCTGAGACTGTCTCTGCGTAGGGCCCCTCTCCACATCCCGACCCTAGATAGCCGCGTGGGGCAGACGCGCGGAGATGTGGAAAACGGGTGGTGGTGCCGGTTCACTGACGAACGGTGACAGAGCTGAACAAACTGAGACTGTCTGCATGGTTGCAAAAGCGCACATTCAAGTCCATCCAAGTTGGAGTCCAAGTGCCGTGAGAGAGGCGCACAGGTGAGCCGCGCTTAAAGTGAGCACAGTAAGCCCATGAATCCCCAGAAACGGTAAAACTGGGACAGGGGGCAGCACGGTCCTGTTGGGGTGACGTGGAGGCCGTGACCCCAGAGGCAAAGGCCAGCACGCTGAGCCCACCTTCCGATCCCCCCACCCGTAGCCCCCTCACCTCGGAGGGCAGCTCAGGAGACAAAACCTGGCGCCTCCGCCCAGCCATGCGGAAGCAGCAAAGGCGATGCCGGCTGAGCCCACGAAACATTAATTTCGCACATGATACTTTGTTTCTACAGCTCAGTGGCAGACAGACAGACAGCATTTGCCTCCAAGCAAGTCCCCCGCCACCCCTCCACGGGAGGGGGAACACACAGCTGGTCCCCACGGCAGCCGCAGGGCCTCTCTGGCACCAGCGTGAGCCCTGCGGCTCCTTCTTGCGGGGGCTCTAAAATATCACTTCAAAAGTCTGCCCCTCTCGTCAGCTGCTGTTTTTAAATTTTGAAGAACACCCGACACGGCAAAGCAAACCCCTTCTCTGGTTTGCCGAGCGCGCACCTCCCAGGCCTCGACCCCGGGGCAGACGGGTGGAACAAAGGCGATGGGAGGGTTCCGCTCAGCAGATGGGCCTCCAGGTAGTTTCTTTCCCGATACAGCTTCCGGAGAAGGTGATTCGACGGAGGTGACACCCCGTTCAGAATCCTGGCTGAAATCTTTGGCCCCGGGGCTGCCAGCGGAGAACGAGGAGCAAAGGGCGCGTCTCAGACACCTCGTGGGCCACAAAAACCGGGCTGGGAAACAGCCATCAGAAACGTGGTTTACGGGTGCGTGGTTCCAGCCCCCACCAGTCTGAGCCCGGCCCAGGCAAGGGGAGACCTGCAGCGCCCCTTCTCCCCCGGATGCCCTGCCTTTCCAGAACTCCAGCCTCCCTGGACTCGCCCTTCCCCAAGGGTGGGGGTGGGGGGAGCATGAGTGGGAAGGCAGTCTCCAGGCTCCGCAGTTCCTCAGTCTGCCTTCCTCCACCCACAGACACCAAAGCAGCTAATAGCCCTGCTAAGGGCTGGGCAATGCCCTGCTCTCCACCGGCCATCCCAGCACCATCGCTGCCCTGCCGTTTCCCGGAGGCCGGAGGAGCAACTCATCTCCCCTCTGGACCTCCTACCCGCTAACAAGGAAAAGCCAGCATCCCTTCTCCCACCCCCAAGCCCCCCTCTCCTGGCATTCACCTGCCAGCAGCCCCATCACACAGGACCAGCCACTGTCCCCAAGGAGCAATGCCCAGTGGGGCCCTCTGACAGCACCCGACTCCAGCGCCCAGCCCCGCGGGTCGGAGCCCCTCCTCACTCTCCCCCAGGAAGCCACAGGGTCCCCAGGCTCTGTGCTCAGACCGGGCGGGGGCGGGGGTGGGGCGGACTGCAGGTGGTGGCCAGGCACCAGGAAGTCCTGAGGCACCGGTCCTACTTGGGGGGCTGATCTGCTCCCCTCAGTCTCTCTCTCACCCCTCTCACCCACCCCGTCCCTCCACGAAGCTGAGATGACAAAGGGACTAGAGTCAGCTGCTGGACCGACAACCTCTGCGGGTGGGGGCGGGCCTGGTTTGGCCACCCGGCTCCACAGGCCTGGCTCTTCCTGTTCGTTTGTCCCTTCGAGTTCTGGCTCCCAGCTCCCTTTCACGTGGTAAATTAGTTTATCCAGTGGGACGTGGTTTGTCACAAGTATTGGGGCGCAATAAAGGGCGGGGCTCAGCTGCACGTCTGGGGTCTAACCCCTTTTTCAAGAGGCGGATGGGGAGGGCTCCCTTGGGTTCTTCTAGGAAAGGGGCACCTGCTGCCCTCCGGGAAGCACCCCCTCAGCACCCAGGGCACCCCTGCTGGCCAGGGCAGCCAGTCAGCTGCACACCCCCTTCCCCAGGGCTTCTAGTCTGGTTGGAAAATAGCAGAAACAATCAGGCCCACCAGGTGCTGCCCCCCCAGCTAATCAATCACCCTCTGCCTCCTCTAGCAGAACCTTCACCAAGGGGGAGCCCAGCGGGCTGGACAAGGAGGGGGTGAAGGTGCCACAGTACCCAGGGTGACACCCCTTTCCTGGTGAAGGACACACCCAGACTCCCACATCTCTTCTCCCAAAGCACGCCGGGGTCCTGGCCCAAAGCTGCCTCCTCAGAACTTTAGGGTCCTGAGGAGTGGTCAAGGATGAGAGTTGGGGGTTCAACCACTGGGGGAGACCCCCATGAACAATGATGAGAAGGAGTGAGCAGAGATTTCCCTCTCTCCTCCTTGTACAACCAGCCCTACACACATATACACACACACACACACACACACGCACGCAGAGCAGACACCACCACCCCAGTGCTGACCCGGAGGGCTGCCTGGAGATGACTCCAGCATGACCATCAGTCATCCTGGGGTTGGGGGCAGCGAGGGAGGGAGCCAGTCCCCAGGGGTGAATATGAGGGCATCCCCAAGCCCTGAGATGCACCACCAAAAACCACGGGGCAGGATCCAGCACAGGTAGGAACCACCGCGTTGGTGGAAGGAGACACGGGGTACCCTAACAGCAGTGGCCTTGCAGGAAAAGGGATGTCAGGTTGAACTTCCAGCTGGAGCAAAGCCAAAGTGGCAGGGACGGCGGGATGGGGGTGGCAGGGAGTTTGCGGCCTCTGATAGGAAGTCGCAGGGGGGGCACCCAACTCCGCAGGTACCACACACATCCCTGGGCATCCAGGTGCCTCCGGTGGCAGGACCTCCCCGCAGCCGCGGGTCACACGAGGGTAATCAGGGCGAGCGGTCACCCCAGAATCGCACCCCAAGTTAAACAAGGAAGCCCTGGAGCCCGTGGAGGTGCCCTGTGCGGGGTGCCAGGTGGACCGAGGTGGGGAGGGTCCTAGAGCCGAAAATCCCAGAACGCACCACTGAGCGGACAGGGTGGAGGCTGAAGGCGGCGCAGCGCCCATCGGGGGTTACCCTAAAGGGCCAGGGTCCCGAGGGCTCTGCAGACAACGCCAGCCCCCACATCCTGGGATCTGGAGGCCACTGGGGGCGCCCCCAGGTGGCTCAGGGTCCCGGAGATCTGTAGAGATGTCTCCGAGGTGAGGCAGGGTGCTCACATATCTGGGGACTTCGCCCCAGGTAACCGGTAGCCAGAGGCCAACGGGGGGGCTTACGAGGTGACTCGCGTCCCCAGATAGCCTGGAAAGCCCGCGGCGGCGGGGGCTCCACGGTGCGCGGCAGCGGCTGGGGCGCGCGGGGGTCACTTACGCTGCTGTTCTCGCCCGTCCAGTGCACCATCGCCTGGTTGTGCGTCGCGTCTCCCTTGAGCACAAACGACGAGCTGGTGAGCGCCGGCGAAGCCGCTCCGGCCACCGAAGCCGCCCGCGCCCAGCGCCCCTGGCCCGCGGCGGGGGCTCCGTCCTCGCCGGGACCCGGAGTCGGACCCGCGGCGCCGGGCTCCGGTCCGTCCTCGCCGCCACGGGGCAGCGGTCGCCGCGCGAGCGAGCTCGGCAGCGACCGGGTCAGCCGGGCAATGGGGCCCCGGAGCCCGGGCTCGGAGGAGCGCCCCGCCGCCCCGCAGGCGACGGGCAGCGGCGGCGGCAGCAGCAGCAGCAGCAGCAGCAGCAGGAGCGGCCGCGAGCCCGGCGGCGGCGAGGCGCGGGCGCTCGGAGCTCGGGCGGCCGGGCGCGGGCCCTTCGGGGGGCGCGGGGGCCCCCGGGGCGCCATGGCCTCTGAGGGGCGGCGGCGGGCGGCGAGCGGCGCGAGCGGAGGAGACCGCGGCCGCGAGAGTCGGAGGGCGCTGAGGAGCGCGAGCGAAAGACGCAGAAAAAGGAGTCGGCGAGGGGAGGGCGCCGACGGGAGGAGGGGACTCGGGCTCCGCCGCCGCGGGTGCGCTCGCGGGCGAGGGCGCAGCGCCACCTGCCGGGCGCCTCGCGCCCGCCCGCCCGAGCGCGCGCCCGAAGCGCCAGGCCTGGCCCGGCAAGGCTAGGGAGCCCTGTCCTGGCTTCCTCGTCCCTCTCTCCTTCTCCCCTGTGATCTCTCTCCCTCGTCCCTTCCGTCTTGCGCTTCCGAACACCACGCTGGGCCAGCCTTGGTCCAGGGACGGGGGATACAGGGGCACCGCCAGCCTGTGTCCACGCCCGAAGTTGACAGACGACACCCAGGTGGACGCGATTATCGACAAAATGACTCCACGGAACCCGGACTAGGACACATTGTGAGTGTGTATGTTGGGTTGGGGGGGGGGGGTTTCTCCTGCCTGGGACTCTCAAGCCCTGACCCTGGAGACAGAACTTAGCACCAGGAAGCTCCAGGAAGGACCGTCTGGGCAGCGGGTGGGCCCTCCAAGGCCCTGGGGCTGCCCAGGCAGAACCTGCTCCTCCGGCAGTCAGGCTTCAGGAGCTGCCTGCACTGGTGGCTTTATGTCCCAACTCCAGGGCCAGCCGCGGAGCATAAGGAGGGATACCTGGGAACAGGGTGACCAGAGGGAGAGGGTGAGGGTACGTCTCGTCCTGGGCAGAGCCTGGCAGGCCAAAGTGAAGGGAGCACAGTCACCCCATCCGCAGTCACTGAATCCTTTGTACAGATTTCAGTACAATGTCACGGAGCACCCACCGGGTGCTCCCTATAGGCCTCAGAGGAAAAGACAGCCTCCTCAGGCCCTGGTCCCGGCATCAGATAAAGGCCTTCAGGGCGCATGTCCCTGTCACAGCCACCCCCTAACTCCGTGAGACCCCAGAGGATTAACATTTGGGGAAGACAGAGTGTGGGCTCCCTCTGGCCCCCAAACCCCTGAAGCAGCCCCATGCGGAGCCCTGGGTTCCAGACAGGACTGGACGGCCACCTGCTCCTGGACCCCCACGCTGGAGGCTCCCGGGTGAACAGATGGTGACGTGGGGTCGGGGGGACTCAGGTGTGGAGGGAGGGGCCTGAGACCCTAAGGAACCGGGGGCAGGTCCAGGCTGGGGAAGGGGAGGCTGCTCGGAGGGGGACATTGTCTACTGACCCAGCTGACAGTAGCAATGGTCACGGAGACCAGCACTTGCCCAGCGCCCGCTCTGGGCCCGGCCCTGTTCCTGAGGGAAGAACGAACTGCTCGCCCCCAGGACAGCTGCAGAGGGCAGGTCCTGTCACCCTCGGTTTAAGGTGAAGATGGGGAAGCCACACAGGGCTCGGGAACCTACCCAAAGGAGGCAGAGGGCCACGTCCCAGCACCAGCTGAACATCCTAAGCAAGACCCTTCACTCTCCACTTCCCAGGTCCCCGCCCGACCCCCACTGCCCTGACTCAGTGGCTCTCCACGGGCCAGCCCGGGCCGGCTGCACCATCAATGTGAGCTGGAGCTAACCCAGCGGGGCAGCCGGGCTCCCTCCGTGCCCTCTAGCTCTCTGGGTGGAGCCCCTTACCAGCCATCTCCAAACCGCCCTGGGACCCAGGCTGGCCACCAGCCTCAGGCCCCTGGTCTGCGGCACAGCTCTTAGAAGGGATCCCAAGAGAGTGGGTGCCGAGCTCCTGGCACGGGCTGGGCCCCGGTTGGTGGTGACTTTCTAGAGAAGTCAGGGGGCCTCTTGAGCCCCAGTCCAAACCTCTTAGCTTCAAAATTCAGGTGTGCCTCACCTCCCCTGACAAGGCTCCTGCTTCCAAAAGAAGACTCCTCTGTCCCTCCAACTTTAATCAGACCACCTACTCACTCATCAAAGTCCCAGGCCTTTTAAATGACTCGTCCTCTCTGCCCTTCCCCAGGAAGCTCAGTCGGCTGGGGCGTCCAGGGCCCTGGTGCAGAGCTGTGCTGGTTCAGGAACAAGGCATCCGAGGCCCAGAGAGGCCAAGTAAGTGGCCTGGGATCACACAGCTGGAGGAGCAGGTCTTCAGGACAAGGGCACTGACAGTGATGTTTCAGACGTGGTTGTGGGGCCCCAGACACCCCCCGCCCCACAGAGGCTGTCCTGCCTTGCAGAGGGCCCATCACAGCCGGCGTGTGATCCAGGGCTCGCGGAGACAGGGGCCTCAGTGGCACCTAACCTCAGCCTGGCAGGGCCCGGCGGGGCCTGGGTGGGTCCCCCAGTGTGTCCGGGCCTCCGTCTGCCCCTGGGTTTGGTGAGCCAGGCCAGGCTCCTGCGCCAGAGGCTGCCCTGCCGAGAAGCAAGGGTCTGGAAACGCTGGGCAGGGCAGCCAGAACACGCCAGCTGTGGTGTGAGCGAGACTGGGACAGTGATGGAGAAGCACCGTGAGCCTGGACTGTGCCCCCCACCCAGCTGTGTCTGGAGGGGACTGGCCCTCCAGTCTGCTCTGCAGTCCTCAGTCCTGCGCCCCAGACGCCCCAGCTGGGGGCAGTGCAGCTTCACTCCTGAGCTGAGCTTGTTACAAGTGGTGGGGGCGGGGAGGAGCTGAGAGGAGCTGCTGCACAAGCGGGGGGGGGGGGGGGGGGGGGGGGGGGGGGGGGGGCGGGGCAGGGTTCCTGCAGGAGAGGCCACCCCTGCCCGCTGGCCTCCCGCCCAGCAAACACACCGCCTGCCCGCAGCGCTGCTCTGCCCACTGGCTCACTAGCCGTGTGCGCGGGGCCTCAGTTTCCCCATCTGTGCAATGAGAGGGTGGTCCGCAGTAGGACTTGCACAGGGTGCGAGCCCTTTGGGGCTCCCTTGGGGAGAGGGGGCTGTGGGTCAGGAAGGGCCCTGACTCTGTCCCGTGGTGTTTGCACATTAAGGGCCGAAAAAGTCTGCAGTTTAAACATCTGTTGGCCTGCGATTGATTCCGTTTCCCCCAACCCTCTGCCTGGAGGTTCTTTACGCCGCTTAGCGGGAACGCCCAGAGAACACAGCCGGTCGGTCGTGGGTTTGGGTGCTGGGTTGGGGCGGGGCATGTATTCCTGCGGAAGCGTCGGAGTTGGAGGAACACACCTGAGCATGTCTTGAATGACAAACAGGGACCCCCAGTGGGAATGACACGGGTGCAGTGGACATTCCACTGGGAGGGGCCGCCAGCCCTGTGTGTGCAGGACTGAGCGTGACTCACCGCCCAGAGAATCCCTGCTCCTGAGCCCCAGGAGAGCCCTGCAGGGTTTTCCAGAAGGAACAACCTGGTCAATGTGTGTTTCAGAACGTGAATTCTGGGAGCTTCTGAGAGCTGGAGGTTGGAAGAACGACAGGGAGCCCCGCTGGGGGCCATGGCACCAGGCCAGGCGAGTGGGGCCGGGATGGAACGAGAGCAGCGGGAAGGAAAGAGCGTCGGGTCTGCGGACGTCCTGGTTGCTCAGTGAGAGAGAGGGAGTCAGAAGGGACTGAAGTGTCTGGGGCGACAGTGAGGCCACTTCCCTAGGTAGGGAACAACCTGAAAGAGAAGGTGGCTGCGCAGCTCCAGACGGGCGGCGCCCGAGAGTCTGCACACTGGGACGCAGGAGTCAGCGAGGCTGGGCCTCAGAATCAGCCAACCCCAAGCCCAGGAAAGGGGCGTTCCCCTCTGTCACAAAGTCCCCTGCAGGCTACCTGCCCTCCTCCGCCACGCAGCTCTGCCCTGGGGAACATGCGCCCCCCAAAGCCCCTGTGGCGGGAGGAGAGTGCGGGAGAGACACCGGACCCATAATCGGGTTGGCTCCGGGAGCCGCCCCATCGCTCCCGTCCCGCGTCCCATGCCCGGTTCACGGCCTCAACCTCCCTGCGAGCGAGGCCGGGGCTGGGGGAACATGGGGACATTTGGCGAGCCCTGCTCGTCACTGTCACACTGGCAGGGAGCCCACAGGCCTTCGGAATTGGTGCCCAGGAGAGTACGGGCTTGAGACAGAGCCGGGCTTGCCTGTGGAACGTGCTCACTCGGGGGCAAGCGCAGGAGGAAGGAACTCCCCCGAGGACACAAGTTCAGGAATGTCCGGGGGCAACTGCGGGGCAAGTCCGAGTCTCTCATTTCCAAATATCCGATTATTTGTCATCGGGGAGCCATCAGCCACTTTTTTCCCGATTCCTCCGTCTCCGCGCTGCTCCTTGGCACGGCACAGGCAGCCAAGGCAGTAGACAAGCGTCCGCGACCCCTCCCCCCACCGCTCTCCCCGGGGCCCAGGGCGTTGCTGCCATGCGTGATGCGTGCATGCGTGCGTCCATGACGCGGGCGTATATCCGCGTATGTCCTTGTGCGTAAGTCCGTGCGTGTGTACGTGAGTCCGTGATGCGTGCGTAAGCCTGTGCGTGCGTACATGCGTGCGTCCGGAGGGGACGGGCTCAAAGCCTTCAACTGGAGGAAACGAGTGACAGAGAATTCACGGTATTCTTACCTTTATGCTTCATCTCAGAAATCAAAGTCGTTGCTCCCAAACCGCTAAACGCGAAGCCGCTTCGTTGCAAGTGCTTCGTCCACTTAGGTCGTTTCCACAAATTAAAGCTTGGGTGACAATCACGGCCCCAGGGATTCAGCTTGGAGGGCGGTTGAAGCTCGCCGCTCCCCTGGGAAAGGGCTGCTGCGCTCACCAGACCGACCGACGCGCGCGGGGCGGCTCTCCAAGGTGGGTCTTGCGGGGCCCTGGCCTGAGGCTCGTGTCCCCACGCTGAGGCTACGAGGGTCACGACACTAGCACTGCGACACTTTTTGTTCTCCACTTACTCTCAGAGTTCAGCCCAGTTCTGGGCACAGTCAGCACAGAACAATGAGTGCGTGGGTGGGTCGATCAGTTCCTGGATGGACGGATAGATGGATGGATGGGTGGGTGTGTGGTTGGGTAGGTGGGTGGAAATCTCCCATAAGTCAGACTGCCAAGCTCCCACTGTTGAAGCAAACAGCAGCTCAGTACCGGGAAAGCGCACTGGGAGTCAGGACGGCCAGGTTCCCGTGTGCGCGCTCCACAGCTGCAGCTTCAGAACTCAGGGACATCCTTCCCGGGGGTCGCCGCCACGCTCCTGCTCCGCTGGGTGAGCTCTCACGCACCCCTGCCCTCCCAGCCTCGTACCCACCACTTTCCCCACCCCCGCCCTCCTGAGGAGCCCGAACTCAGCCCACAACATTGCGGGTTGGGAGTGCACTTCAGGGAGGCCGAACGTCCCCGGACAGCCACGTGGACAGGTTGGCAAATCCTCTCCCCCAAAAATCAATGATGAAACTGCGCACACGGAGAAAAACAACCATTTCCATACTCTGGAAATCACCCCGAGAGCAGGCAACAAGCTGAGAAGTGTTTGCGCTTGACCGGAGCTTCGCGCAGGACTCTGCCGTCCGGGATGCATCCCGGCCCTCCCAGCGGGAGAGGCTCGTATGGTCTTCAGGGAGGGCAGTTGCCACCAGGTGCTGCACGGTCACGGGAAGGGCAGTCAGACAGTCGGGAGCAGTGGGTGACACGGTGTCCAGCAGCACTGGCAGGCCCATGGTCGTCTAGGAGATGGCGAGGGTGGGCTGCGCCCCCTGCAAGGGCCTGTGCGGGCCACGGAGCCCTCGCGGACCCTGGGGTCGTGAGTGCGCGGGCAGGAAACGCGGAGCGGGTGAAAAGGAGACGCCGGCAGACTGACAGCGGCTGAACGTTGAATGTGCTCCGCGGCCCGCATACAGGTCTCAGACAGCGGACAGCAGGCTTGCTGCCCCCAGGTGGTTAGGAATGACCTCTGAGCGGATGCTGGCTGACCTCTGAGCTAGGCAGGCACCAGGCACAGCAGCCAGGCTTCAAAATAAAAATTCGAAATTAAAAAAATAAAACAGCATCAGCCACTGCAGACAGCAAGGGAGACAGGGTTCCCTCCATGTGGCCCAGGCAGGTTAGTAAACAAACAAATGAACAAGCAAGAAACAGCAACGGCCTTCTAGGGAAATCAAAATATGTGCAACATACAACCTAAAATGTCTAGTTTTCACAAGAGAATGTGTTATGAGAAATGCTAAGATATAGAGACGTGTCGCCCATCCCAGGCGGGGCGGGGCAGCAGGGTGAGGGGAGAGCAATCTTCCAGACCTCCAGGGTTGGACTTGGTAATGAGAGGCTTCTGGGCAACTATTATAAATGTAATGAAAGAATTAAAGGAAAGCAGGACAAATAAAAGTCAACCAACAGAGAGTCTCGATAAGAGAAAAAAGTAACGTAAAAGAATGAAACGGAGCCTCTGGAGTTGAGGAATGCAGCAATGCGGGAAGTGACCAGGGAGGCTCAGCGGCAGACTTGAGAGGGCAGAAGAATCAGTGAGTTTGACGACAGAGAAATGGAAATTAGCCAATGGGAAGAACAGAGATGGGGGGAAGGAAACAATTAACAGAGCCTCAGGGCCTCAAGCACTCCAACCTGTTTGTGATGTGAGGTCCAGGGGAAGGGGGGCTGCAAAAATCCTTGAGGAATAATGGCCAAAACCCTCCCAAGGCTGATGGAAACCTTTCATCTAAACTCCCAGGAAAGGCAACAAACCCTAAGCAGGTGATGCATGAAGAGAGACACACCTACCCGTACTGCAAGCAACGCGGAGCCGAGCAGAGACAGTTACGGAAGCAGCAGGAGAAAAAAAACACAATTCCTCAGGGGAAAAAAACAAGGCCAGAAGACAGGAGAAAAATATATTCTAAGTGCTAAACGGGAAAATTTGGGAACCGAAAATTCTGCATCCAGCAAAACTATCCTGCAACAAATAAAGGGTAGATGTAGGTGAAAGACATTCCCAGAAAAACACCAATGCAGAGAACTCACTGCGTGCGGACTGTTCTTACAGGAAATCCTACAGTCAGCCCCGCAGGCTGATGGGAAGGGACGAACACGCGCGGAGAGGAGGGAGACGTTCTGTGGCAGCCGGGTCTCCGCACTGGACTGACAGCAAGCTTTAATCTGAACAGATTGTGACCAATTAAAATGTAGTTTTTAGTCCCTGCAGCAGCCACTAAGAAAAAATTCAAAATATATGGGTTTTTAAAAATATTTTATTTATTTTTAGAGAGAAAGCAAGGGAGGGAGAAAAAGGGAGAGAAACATCAATGTGCGGTTGCCTCCCATGTGTCCCCCACTGGGAACCCGGCCTGCAACCCAGGCATGTGCCCTGACCGGGAATCGAACCGGCAACCCCATTGTTCGCAGGTCTGTGCTCAATCCACTGAGCCACAACAGCCAGGGCCAAAATACATGTTTTTGTACAGGAAATAAATAGGGCATTAAAAATATCTAACAAAAGCGAGCTGAACTGAGGAACCAGGCAACAGCCACGGCAACTAAAACCCTTGGGAGGCCGAGAGAAGCAGTGAACGGCCGATGGAATGAAAGGTACAAACACACCAAGTGGGAACCGTCTAAGCACCCGATCAAAAGGCAGATGCCGTCAGACTGGATGAAGAATCGAGACCCACACTCACAGACTCTACGTCCAGGAGACATAACTTAGGCTCGAGGACACAGGAGGCTGAAAGGGGAAGAACGGGACGAAGATACCACACAAACAGTGACCGCAGCCGACCTGGGAGGGCTCACCAGCATCCTGCCGAGAGAAAGGCCGCCAGGCTCACCACGCGCCCACCTGCCCGGTTCCAGGAGGGCAGGTGTGCAGAAAAGGTGACCTGTGGGCCAGCAGGCAGGCTGGCACTGCCGGGGCCGGGGGGCAAGTGGGCACCCACACAGCCCCCACCCGGGCTGGGCCACGGGCCTCATTTGCAGCGGGCAGAGGGCTGGTCGCACAGACCCATGAGCGCGCCGAAGGTCGCCGGATGATGCGCTGAAAACGGGGGCTTTGTGGAGAGTCAGTTGTCCTTCAGTAAAGCGGGGGCTTTTGTTTATTTATTTATTTTCACTGAAAACTGTATTCTCTTTTGTCATTTTTGTCTACAACTCAAACCCTGGGAATTTGAAAGTGACACCCTTGCCCCTGAGCTTCTTGAAAGCACCAAAAAAAGTTTCAGCCTTGCGCCCCACGTCGTTCTGCTGAGCCTGCTCCGGGTGCACCTTCAGAGGTTCACGTGGATGCCCTGGCCCACGGCCACATGTGGGAACACCGGGTCCTCCAGGACGGCGCCGCGCCTGGCTGTCGGAGTGCGGCCCCTGCGCGCGTCTTCTTGTTCCGTGTGCAGCTTCTCCAAGTCGGCTTGGGCAGGGTTCTCCTCAAAGCCATGAACAGGTCGCATTTCCCACTGAACGTGGTCTCCAGCTCATGGAGCCAGCTGGACCTGGATCTTCTGGAAGGACTTCAGTGGAGAAACCGGAACAGAGACTGGAATAGGTTTCTCACTGCCACCCACAGTGTGAAGAGCCCGGCATCACAGGGAGGTGCAGACGTCCCGAATGCTCCATTTCTGAGACACAAAGTCAGACTAAAGACAGGAATGGGGTGGGGGGGACGAGGGTGGGGGCTGGCTGGGGACAGGGAGTCCAGAGACCTGTCGGGACGTGTTGGGTGGCCAGGCGCCAGGTAAGGGGAGACAGTCCCACCCCGCAGGCAGACCCTGGCCTAGCAGAGAGGAGGCAGGTGAGGGGCGGGCCAGGGGGGCCTGGGCTCTGGCCGGGGGCCTTTCTCTGCCTATCACTAGGTCAGGCCCCGGCTCTGCAACTCTGCATGTGTGACCTTGGGCGCATCATTGAACTCCCCTGGGCCTTAGTGTCTACGTCTGGAAATGGGGCAACAATAGTGCTCTGTACCTGGGACGTCGTGTGGCTCAAGTGAGACCCACACACGTGAGCCACTTACAATACGCCAGGATGGGGACGCACTGCCCGCACCCCCATCGGGCCCGCACCGACCTCTCCCCACTGCCCCACCCCCGCACCCCACTCCCCGCGCCGGCAACCTCTGTCCACTCCGCTTCTCCAGGTCTGACCTTTGTTAGCTCCACCCGTAAGGGGCGTCCTGCCACGTCTGTCTCCTGTGCCTGGCTTATCTCAGGCCTGCCAGGGCCGCCCGTCGTCGCAGACGCGGGGTGTCCTTCTTTCTCATGGCTGAGTACATTTGATGTGGCTTTTTCCCATTAGTTTTGCTGAACTTTGCTGCCTGCCACCACCTGTCTATGGACACACCGAGACAGACCCAGCCATCCACTTCCCTTCCTCTGTGGCCTGGCATCGGCTCACTGGAGCATCTCCGGACGCAGGACACCAAAGACTCGGTTACCTTACAGCGGGACCTGTTCCTGGCACCTCCTACCCACCCTCACCTCCAGCAGGCACCCAGCTCTCCCGAGCCTCACTTTCTGCGCCTGTGAGATGGGCTGCTGACCCGGACACTGTGGGGCCCTGGATCACGCCTGCTTGTAATGTAAGAAGCATCGATTATTTGGCGACACTCAGCCAGTATTTACTCAGCGCCTCCCCGGGGCCAGGCGCTGTCCTCAGGGGATGTGGGGCAGCAGGGCTGGCCCCACCCACACGAAGCAGACCCAGCTCCCTGCCCCCAGAGCTGGCCCTCCAGGATGACAGAACAGTCCCCCAGAGGACACATGGTGACATCTGAAGACCATTTTGGTTTTCATAACCCTCGTGGTGGGGCTGCTGGCATCGACTGGGTAGAGGGTGGACGGCTCTGGGGTACAGTGCACAGGACGGCCAGCGCGGGGTCCCCGGTCCCAAATGCCAGGGGCCACGGAGGAGAAGCCCTGCTCTGGGGGAGAGACAGTGAACAGAGCTCAGTGCTCAAGGCCACCAGACGGGAGGTGAGGACACAGCTCTGCCCTCCATGCAGCACAGCTTCACAGGGGAAAGTGCTCCAGCCAGAAACCCAAAGGGAGGTGGCCCGCTTGGCACGGAACCAGCCTGGGATGGCCCTCAGCTGTGGCCCAGGGGGCCCAGAGCCAAGTGGGGCCAGTCCCTGCCCCCAGGCCCCAGCCCACCAGGGGAGACACCCATGCTGTGGGCTGAGGCGCTGGCACCTGCGGGCCGTGTGCTCATTCATGCGCAGGTGGCCTGACCCCTCGGGGAGCCTCGGCCCTTCCGGATGTAAAACAGGGCAGTCGTGGGACTCGCTGTACTCGTGTGACGGCTTCGGGGTCAAACGGGACCTGGGCATTGGAGGCGCTCAGTCGAGGGTCACTGGCACTATGCTCCAGGGGTGGAGGGACAAAGACGGTTCTGGAATGCTGAGAGGAGGGAATGGCGAGCGTGTCATTGGGAGGCAGAAGAGCTCAGAGACACGGCATCGGGGACAGGACAGCCACCCCAGGTCTCTAGGCTGACTTCACCACGTGGTTAAGGTCAGGAGAGAGAGGGAGACAAAGGGACCTGGGAGGGTGTCATGGGGACACTGAGTGTGTGAGACGATGCTGAGGGACCGGAGGGGCAGGGCCAGGCATGGAGCTGAACAGGACACGCCTGCCAGACCGCAGGCTCGGCTTCCACCTCACCGCCAGAGAGCCTAACCGGCCGTTCTCAGCTCGGCAGCCAAAGGCCCCCAGAAACCCAAAGGCAGACCTGTCCCTTCCGTCCTAGAAACACAGAAGCCACGTCCCTCCATGACCCCATGGCCTTCCCTGCCCAGACCCTGTCCTGGGAGCCCCTCTGCTCCGGCCACACCGGCCCCTGGCTGTTCCAGAAACACGTGGCCCAGTGCCATGCACCTGCTGAGCCTCCGCCAGGAGCGCACCCCGCCGGCACGCCAGGGCTCGGGGCCCCATCAGGGCTTTGCACAGTTGGGGTGCAGGAATGGAGGCCCTTCCTGGCTGAGGGTCCCACAGGCCAGAGGCCACTGCGTGGGAGGCCTGTCTGAGCTGAGACAGAGGACACAGGCAACGAGGCGCCTGCCCTCCAAGGTGTGCAGGTTGGAGGGGGCGAAGCCATCACGGAGGTGGGGAGCGGAGAGTCTGGCCTCGCCCGCCCAGAAGGAGACCCAGGGGTGGCCCTTGCAGACTGCCAGCTGCAGCCCTCACACCCGCTCTACGCCGGCCGCGTCCTGGCCCTGGCCAGCTCCCCCTACAGACTTGGAAACACGCCCCACGTCCCACCCAAGGATGCCGCCTGGATCAGGCTGCCCTAAGTACCTAATTCACTAAAAGGTAATTTTCGTTTTAGATTTGTAAGTAAACACGCTGCACACTTCACTCTCCTATAAACGCACCCACTCCCTCAGCGCCAGGCAGGTAGGCCCTGTTGTGGCCGCAGCTGCACGGCTCTCCTCCACCTGGGAACCCCCAGCGCCCCACACAGCCCGGGGGTCCCGGCCCAGGTGCCGTTGCTGCGCCCTGAGGCACCCGTGCCCCTGCAGGAGGCCCTGCAGGCCTATTCCAGAGCAGCACCCAACCGCACGCCTACCTGCTCTAGAGGAGCCCGCTGATTGGTCCACATCCCTGTCAAGGTGTGGTCGGTGTCTAGGCACGTGATGCCCATCTGGCCAATGAAAATGAAGAGAGGACCGTCCAGAGGATGCTGGGAGATTATAGGAATGACTAAACCTGACCCTGACCCTGACCGTGACCCTGACTCTCGTCTCCAATCGTCCAAGGTGGACAGGATGCTGCGGCCACCTTGTGACCCCAGGAGAACCAGGCAGAGCAGAGACCGAGCCCCGGGACTCGCCTGCAGGGACACAGCCTGTGCCCCGGGCGGTGGCTTCCTGGCGGGCTCTGGCCGCTCCCTTCACGTTTGCTGTCACTTCCAGCTGTCGCTCTCTGCTGCCTCCAGCCTGCTTCCCCGACAATCGCTTGGTGACTCACTCTCCTCTTTAGCAAATCCTCCTTCGGCTCCAGTTGGCCAGGATTGATTTCGGTTTCCTGCGCCTTAGAGCCCTGACGGTGCAGAGCACAGCCTGTCCCAGGCCATCTGCCAGCGGGCACAGGGCCGAGGCCAGGGCTCCGAGACCTGCCCCGTCTCGGGTGGGGCACCGAGGGCCACAGTGCCAGAGCCCAGCAGGGCTCCGATCGTGCTTGGCAGGGCCCAAATGCCCAGCAGAACGTCGATTTTATTTTCTTCTCATTACAGTTTACATTCAGCATCATTCTGTATTGGTTTCAGGTGTACAGCTTAGCGGTTAGACAATCGCACCCCGTACGGAGTGGTCCCCAGTGCCCAACTGACCCCGTGCACCGTTACTACAATGTCATTACTCTACTCCCTAGGCTGTGTGCTGACTTTATTCTTAAAGCCAAGACATTTTGACTGAAAGTGTCATTTACTGAAAATTATAGTTCAGGTCATTTGCCCAGGCGCGGTGTTTCAGGGTCTGGCACCCTCTGAGCTCCTGCGGTCGGGTCCCCACCCCCGGCTCAGCCCCGCCGCCACTGCCCTCGGAGGGACAGACGATGCTCTTTGCAGATGAGAGGCCTGGCGCTCGATGGGCTTCCCACAGCGCCCAGCTGCTTGGGGGCACTGCAGGGACTCAGGTGCCAAATCCCGGCTTTTTCCCCCCGCCCTCGCTGCCACCTCTCATGTCAGAAGAGAGTCAGCCCGGCGCAGACCCTGCCGAAGCCACCGGCACTTGAATCAGCAGAAGGCTTCCGTAGTGCTCAGAGCCCAGTGAGCAGGTCGCCCGCTGAGGCTAGGGGTGGCGGTCCGTCTTTCTACGCCACGGTAACTGACACGAAGCCTTTGCCAGGGTGAGCCCTGCCTGTGTGCCGTAGAGCAAGCCGGGGGGGGGGGGGTTCCGGCATGCCACGGGAGCTGTGAGGCCGAGAGGGCGAGTGGTGTATCTCAGACCCTGGGAGCCCATCCAGCACCGCACTGCCCAGTGGGCAGCCACAGGGAGGGCCCACCTGGGACACCTCTCCTCTGGCCTGAGCCGCTGGCACGGGGCGTGGGCATCACGAGTCTTTTGTAGGAATCCGGGACAGTGATGGAGAAGCATCAATACTACCGGCTGCGAGGGACAGGCACTGGGGGTGGGGGGGGGGCGGGTAGACACTGTTCGATCCCCTCAGTTGCCCCTTCAGCATTAACAAGTGCTGCCCCACCATCCCCTGGTGCAGGCAGGAAGATGAGTGAGACCCATGGGTGCTGGGGGACTTGCTCAAGCCCCCGCTGCTGGCAGGGCCTGGACTCGAGACTAGAGCCAACTCACTGCCCTGCCTCTCGCCGTAAAGGAGGGGCAGAGTGCAGGGCAAGGCTGAAGTGGCCTGGTAGACTTCATGGAGGAGGATGCCTTTTCACTGAGCATGGAAGGGGGTTTAGACTAGCAGGGAAAGGCCTTCTCCAGAAGGAGCACAGAGGTGAGCAGACAGGAGGGCAGGCACCCCCATGAGTCCCCCAGCTCACCTCAGAAGGGAAGCAGGAGAGAAGCTGAGTCCAGAAGAATGAGCTGGTGTCCACTGTCTCCTTGGAACAAAGCTCTTAGGCCAAACTGAACAGCTCTCTCTCCTCTTGGAAATCCTGTTGGGTTTCAAGCCTGCACTTCTGGCGGCCGCGTGCCCTGAGGCTCCAGGCATTCAGGAAGACGATGCGGCAGAAGCAAGGCGCAGGTGTCCAGGAGAGAAAGGGACCCGGGCGGAGTGTGGGGGGCGGCACAGAGAAGGAAGTGGGAGAACGGAGGCCTGGCAGGGGCTCTGAGGGGGGCAGCGCCACCAACAGAGGGAAGGCTGGGAACCCTCGAGTGCCTGCCACTGTGGTACATGCCCCTCGGCAGCTGCTGGAAGGAGGTGCCACCTGGAATCCCAGGCTGCCTTTCTGCTTGCCTACACGGATAAAGCACCTGCCAGGTGCACACGCCACTGTGTGTCCTGGGGCCACGGAGCTCAACCTCCACAGCTCGCTCCCCCACCAGAACGAACACGCTTCCGACTGGAAACGCCGGCAGCTCCTGGGGACTGACAGTGATCCGACAGGAGGAGAGGGGACACTGCTCGTGGCGCCCCCGACGGAGGGGCCCGTGTGAACGGACCCAGCTGCTGCCGAGGGCAGTGACAGGCAGGCAGGGCCCCAAGGAGTCGGTTCTGTTTTTCAGACTTCGTTGGTCCTGCGACCACAGGACACTTGGACACAGGCCTGACATGCAGAAGGGACTCGACACTTGTCTGGGCCTGCAGCCACACCCTCCTGACCCCAGTGGTAGCCAGACTTGCTGCAGCCATGAGGGGGAAAATAACTGCTTCCCGTGATAAGCCGCCCACTTAGGGGGCGGGGTCCTTGTTGAGCAGCAGTGGTTCCCTGATACATAGCAGCAACATGGCTCTCACTGCTTGGCTGGAGGCGTGCTCCCAGCAGTCAGAACGTCTTCTGGGAGGAGCTGGCATGTGGCCTGAGCCGAGGAGGCCCAGCATGAGCAGAAAGTCAGAAGGCGCTCCAGGCAGACAGGAACCACAGAAGGTTCGGGCAGTGAAGTGCACAAGGCCGGTGGGGAAGCTGCACAACCAGACGCTCGGCGCTGCCCTGCCAGAGCGCGGCAGAGCAGGGGGCCCGCACCGCTGTGGGCTGTCGAGCCTGACCGAGATCCTTGTGTGGTGAGCTGACCCCCACGCTGCCCCAGGAGAGGGCCACTGTCCACTGGCCCTGGCCCGGGACTCTGCGTGGAGGGCCATCTGCTGGCTCCTGGACTTCCATGGCCACCTCTAAGCTGGACATTGAAGAGACGGCAGTTCATTCCTGGGGTCACCCCCTGTACGGCCCACTTCCTTCTGGTGCAACTTGGGGACGGCTTCAGGGTTAAACACACGGGTCCGGGGCTTCTGCTTCCAATTCCCTCGAAGCCCAGCGAGGCCTCCAGTCCGCCTGGGGCACGTGGCCACAGTCGGCACTCCTGTCTGAGCTCAGGCTGGGAGCCCAAGCATCTGGGGGTCCCCTGCCCTGTGCTCTGCCAGTGCCCGGCCATAGCCCAGCTGTCTCTGTCTGGAGGGAAGTCAGACCACCAGGCGCCTGAGGGAGACACATCCCTTTCTCAACGGGATTGTTACTGGGGGACCCCAGAGGGTGAGTGCTTAGGGAAGGAATGGGGCCTCGGACCATGGCCTACTATGCCCCCCACTGTCCAGGGCCGCTCACAGCAGTTCCAGCTGCAAGTGGAAAAGCATCGCCCTTTCTCCTCAGAAGGCACCACGGTGTAGGACACTCGGTCAGCGCTGACTCCGCCCAGCCTCTCCATCACAGCTGGGCTCGCCGCCACCTCTCCTCTGGACGGGCCGGCCCTAGTCCCAGCTCACGCCCCCCTCAGGGGACTTCTCTCACATCCCCAGGGAACAAGCACTTGTCCATGTTCCAAACCATCCCCTCCATTTCCCTCACCCCAGAACCCCGGACAGCACGTGATCTTTGTCACCACGCACAGCAGGGACAGCCCGTGGTGAGGTGACAGCGCCCGCCCACCCTTTGCTCTTCGCCAAGCTCCCATCTTGGTTTTGTTGCCGAGGGTGGGTGTCCTGCTCCTGGCACCCTAGTCTGCTCCAGCCAGGACCTCACTTCCCTGCACGTGACAGCAAACTCCCTCTTCAAATGGCAGCCCCCAGCAGGGCTTGGCCGAGTGGGTTGCTGCTGCTGCTGGAGGCCCGGGGCATCTTGCTGAGACATGCAAGCCTTCGAGCCCGGCCCAGCGGGGGACTGCTGCCCCTTCACAGAGGACAAACTGGGGCTCGGAGGGAAAAGGTGGCCTGTTCAAAGTCACACTGTTACTGAGGGGCAGAGACTGAGGTTCAAATCCTGAATCACCCTCTAACCGGAAACGGCTGCCCACAGCCCCCAGGAAACCGACTTAGCCATAAATTGGGGATAACAGTATTTACCACAAAGAGCTGTTTCAGCATCTAAATAAAATTATATAAGTAAAAGACTGCTGTAAACCGCCAAGTGTAGCCATGCACAAGCTGTAAGGATGGCATTTCGCCTCGCAAGCAGGGCTGTTTTATGTAGACCCCTCCTACACTGGAAGAGCTCCTAGCCAGCCTTTGAAGCCGGGGCTCCAACGCCCCTCCCTGGGAGGGCTGCCGGACCCCTCGCTGTGGGGTTGTAGAGCACAGAGCTCAGGAGCACCTTGTCCCACAGGCTGCCAAGATCTACAAACAGGCTGTGGCCCTGAAGGACGAGCTCACGGAGGGCGGCGGCTGGTCTGGTCCCTCCAAGGGGCTCAGAACCGACTGCTGAATCAATGCAAGAGAAATTTGCGTTCACAGAGCTCCAGCTCGCATGGGACCCTGTAGCTAAACGCGGCCTCCTTGTGATCACACTTCATAGAGCCTTCCTCCCCCATGTGAGGGCTGTCATCCCCACTGAGTAGACCGCAGGGGCACGTCCCAGGCTCCGGGCAATGAGATATGAGCACAAGTAGCACGTGGCACCTCCCAGCGGAAGCTTTAAGACCAGTGCGTGCCCCTTGTGGTCGTCTTCTCCTGCCTAAAGATCCTGGCAGCGTGTCAGCGGGCAGCTCCTCCCTGAGCGGGTTCTCCACCAGCACAGGTAAATTTTGCCTCTGCACACCCCGCCCCCTCTCCCTTCGGGGCAGTTCCCAGTGTGCCCACCAGGCGGCAGCACAGGCAGGCCTCTGCCTAGGGAAATCCCTGTCTCGGGTAAGGATCCGGGGAACGACCTAGAGCCCGGCCTGGACTGGCAGATGCTTGGCTGTGCCCGGCGCGGAATGGATGCTCGCGGGCTGTTTGTCTTGGGACACAGCGGCTGTGACTGTCCGCTGACTGCCCACGCTGCACCATGCGCTACTTACAGCAGGACGCCCCTCTGATTTCCTCCGACCCCCAGGAAGAGTTAGGAAAGGAGTGCTTGTATCTCCTTTAATGTTCACAATAAATAATACGATCCCGGATGTACAAGGCAGCATATCAAGGCTAAGAACAAGTGAGCTGCCCGACCAAGGTCACAGCCAATGAACGTGACATACTGCTTTAAATTTTATTACAGAAAATTTCAACTATGCACAAACTTCCACAGTATCCGTCATCCAGCTTGAACCACTGCCGGCATTTTGCTCCTTGTGTTTCTCCTATTCTCCTGATTGTTTTTTTTACCGGGGTATTTATAAAGCCCATTCCAGACACTGTGGTGATTCACTGTACATACTGCCATTTGCCATGTTCTTGTTTGTTTTAACGAAACTTCGGAGGGAGATGGAGGTCTCTAATCCCGACCCGCTCCTTCCCCTCCCCCTTCCCCACTGCAGAGCGAAAGCCGGAGGCGGTGGTGCCTCCCAAATTCCTGCCTCTAACGTACCTGCTGGTGCGTTTGGAGGGGCTTCTGCCCTCGGCCTGACTATCTGCATTCGACCGACGCTGAGCGCTTTGCGCCCGGCACCGTGCCAGGAGCCGGGGCTGGAAGAACAGGACGAACGCCCGCCCCGCCCCCAAACTGCCCCCTAGTGCAAAGGGCGGTCTGAAGTGAGAACTGGGATGTTCGAACAGAAAACCTAAACGTGCGCACTTCCGGCGCCCAAGTCGTCCCCCTTATGCTTCCTCCCCATTGGTTCTTCCGTTAGCCACGCCCCGCGCACGGAGAGTCTCCTCCCACTGTTTCCTTCAACTCTCACCTCCTTTCCTCAAGAGGCTGAGGGAAACCTCAGACCCCGCCCACCCACCTGACCCGCAATTATTGGCGAATATTGACGTCCATCAGAGGAAATACGGTCTCAGATTGGCTGAAATGAAGTAGAAGGCACAGAGTCTGCGCGAGTTGCAAGGACCCTAAGGGGCGGACTAGCGGCTTCCGCGCATGCCTAGTACGTGCTCAGTGCTGGCGCGGTTGACAGTCATGGCGGCTCGGTGCGTGAGTTTGGTGCGGCGCTGCCTCCCGGCTTTGGCGTTGTCTCTTAGGTAAGAGAGTACGGCGCGCCTGGCTGCCCTCGGCCGAAGGATGCGGTCGTCGGTGCCACTCTACCCGAGTCTGGCCTGGGAGCAAGGAGTCGTGGGCCGCGGACGCCCGCACGGGCCTGGACTGGAAGGGGCGGTGCGCCTCGCGCGCCGGAGGCCCGCGCCTACCAACGCACGCGTGTCTCCGGGTCAATGTACAGTCCACACGTGCGCGCGCTCGGGCACAGGCAGCTTCGGCCTCGGGACTGCCGGAACCGCGGGCCAGGCCGCAGCAGAACCAGGCGCGGGCACCCGGGCAGCGCAAGGCTGGGTCTCCATCGCTCTTGCCCGGAAAGTTTGTGGAATCAAGGCTCGGTCCGCGGTTCACGGGCTTTTTCCACTCTCCCCGAGTTCCTGCTCCACCTCCGCCTCTTCCTGCATCTGAGGTCAGAAGCGCAACGGAGCTTGGCCCGCCGTGGGGAGAAGAGTTTATTTAGACCGGCGCAGTGACTACAGTCGGGGTCACAGAGCAAACCGGGTCTTGACCCTCGCGGAGCTCACCCTCACGCGCTGGGAGCCCAGGCGGGCCGGCCGAGATTATAGAGGATGAAAGAGGATTGAGGCGTGATTACTATCCTAATAAATTATATAAACAAAACACGGGAATAAAGGGCAGGGACCCTCCTGAAATACCTGCATAAAAAGGTCTTTTGCCCAGTAGTTTGTGACTTTGTATCTGGGAGTAATGCCGGGAGAGAGAGGACCGGTCAGCTTTAATGTCTGTCGGTGCGAAGAGGCTCAAGTAGGGGAGCCAAGAGCACTGAATGGCAGTTGTAGCGCGAACTGGCTCTGCGACTCGGTTTCCCTCTCTGCCTCCGCGACCAGCGCCGAGGTGCTACGCGGCTGGGCAGTGACTGCCACACCCAGAGGTGTGGCAGCTAGAAAATAAAACAGGTTTCTTATTTTTTAAGTTAAAAAAATACAAATACAGTGAGAAGGTTACCCCTCTCCACCCCGAGTAACAAGACTAATGGGTGCTTCATTCACTCTGCCCGAGACCGCATCTACAGGCGCGGAGTCTCGGGTCGGCTTTTGCACAGATGGGCCCGGTCTCTGTGCTGCATTTCTCGCAGTGTTCAGATCGGGGAAGCAGCAGTTTGGCCGCGTTCTCACTGATGAGCGTGGCGTTTCCCGCTTATTGAACTGTGCTGCCATTAGCATCCGTGTGTGTCCGGCGTGCTGATGGCTTTGCTGTCCGTTGAGGCAGTTTTCTCTAATCTGGGAAGAAAATGGAATGTAGTCTGTGTTCAGACTGGACTGGGGCATAATTAAGAAAGCTGCACTGGTCCAGGTGAAGAATCTGGGTTTAAAGACTGTTCTGTCATTTACTCGTGGCTCTGTGACCTTGGGTTTATCCCTTAACCTTGTGGATGTAGGGATCAGATTGGATAATACGTTAAGTCACTTCCAGGATGAGTTTTAGAGGTCTTTTAATTTCCCCTGTACACGTCCTGAACCTTCCCACCTCTGCCCCCTCTCCAAGCACTTCCCTCTTCCTGGAGTAGGTCTGTCATGTCCACTGCCAACTCCGCATGCCTGACTTGGACCTGTCCTTCAAAGCCCCTCTGCACGAGGCCTTTCGTGGTTTCCCTTCCCCAAAGCTAGAAATATTCGCCTATGCTGAGCCTCCCACGGCACATGATTCCTCTTTTATCACTTTTAAACCCAAAGTTACAGTTCTTTGATATCTTTTTGCATGACAGTAAGTACGCTGTGGCAGGGTGTCTGCCCTGTTCGTCTTCGTGATCAGCACCAGCTCAGGGCCTCGCCTCTGGTACCAGCTGCCCCACCAGCTGCCCCACCAGCTGCCCCACCAGCACATGGTGGGGCCTGGAGGACGGGACTCAGGGTGGAAGGAAGAGTTTGAGGACCCTGACGTACTCATTTAGGCCTGCGACACAAGATTTATAGATAGGTTCTATGTATCGCACATGATTTGCCTTTATTAGATCCGAGGGAAATCCTTTCTCCCCCTAACAAGTCAATAGCAAATAGTCTTAATTATCTCAAATTTCAAAAATCATACCTGTGACTTGTGTGGACTTTGACCCAGGCCCGCCCCTCGGCTGCTGTGCACAGCTGCGAGACAGAAGAACAACGGCCAGAACCTGGAAGAGGACGTGGGGCACAGTGAACAGAAGACAGATCCTCCCTCTACAGAGAAGACGCTGCTGGAGGAGAAGGTCAAGTTGGAGGAGCAGCTGAAGGAGGCTGTGGTAAGGCCAGCGGGCTCTTGGGGGAAATCGAGTTGAGAGAGTTGAACGCGAATTGAGAGTTCAGTCGTTTGTCCAGGAACTACGGTTGGGTCCTTTAGCAAGTTACTGCTAAAGAAGGAACTAGAACCCAAGTCCTTTGTGGCTCTGGTTCTGTCATGAGACTCATCTCACATACTGCGTGGGTTATATTGAATTAAGACTTAAAATGGTCTTGACCAATGAGGACTCCTTGCATGGCTGGTTCAGCTCGGTTGAGGGCAGGGCCGGGTGGGGGGTCGGGGCTTTACGAGCGAGTCGGTAGCAAGGACCGGCCCCCCTGTGAAACAGCACAGGCGGCGCAAATCTGCTCTTTCAGGGGGTGGGAATGACAATGCATCTGGCATGTGCCGACGCCATCCTGACTCCCATCCTATGAGTTCAGTTAACATCCCTGCTCACAGAGGAGGAAACTGAGGCACAGAAAGGCTAAGTAAGCTTCCCCAGGTCACCTAACTGCCATGTGCCAGGGCCAGGGCCTGAGCCCTCCCTGGAGACCTTGCCCGTAACCACGGGACAGGAGCAGCCTGAATGAAGACTGGAAACAGGTGGGGTGCAGTCTGCTCCCCCCAAGAGGAAGCTGGTACGAGTTACACGTTGCAGTGCTGGGGGGATGAGCAAAGTTACGTTGAGGGGAGAACGGAGGACACTCCCTTAATTCAGAATAAAGTAACTGAACCATGTCTGGGCAACGGTAGCGACACCAGCGTTTCGTTGGGGGCCTTTCAGCTCTTCGATGAGATGAAGGCTTACACTGTCCGTCCTGGCTCGTGGTTCTCCTAAACCTCCATGTGTCGGAGCCGCCGTGAGTCAGCCCGAACCAGGGTGCTAGGAGTCCCCGAAGTTGGGGACTCTGCCAAGGACGTGAATGGCCCTTCCTTGAGGAGTGATGAGGCTGTAAGGACCCCGAGAAGTGTTTTTTTCTTCTTTCCATGGCTGTCCACTAAGAATGGCCATGGGGGCCACGTAAGTGTCTGTCACCTTGACATCTCACTACCCGCTCGCTGGGAACAGTGACACGTGTAACTTATTTCTAAGTTGAGCTGCACTGTTTGTGGTCCAAAATCTCAAACATCAAATAGATGTTGTTCGTATTTTGACGTGGAGTCTGTTACATCGCGTTTGCTCTCCTATGGATTTGTTCTGTGCTTTATTCATATAAGTTTCCTTTTTTTCTTTTTTTAGGAAAAATACAAGCGAGCTTTGGCAGATACTGAGAACTTGAGGCAGAGGACCCAAAAATTGGTGGAGGAGGCAAAATTATATGGTGACTCTCAACATTATATAGTCCTGGTCTGGGAAGGTGCGGGCCGGGGAAGCCAGGCGAGGTGCAGATGTGAGCACCAGACAGCAGGGCCACTGTGGCGGTTGGAGGGAGCCTGCTGCGTGTGCAGCCCCTCCCCATTCTTATTTTTATCCTCAGCAGAGGACATGCTTATTGATTTGAGAAGGGAGGAGGGGCAGAGAAACATTGTTTGCCTCTCACACATGCCCCAGCTGGGGTCTAAGCCCAAAATTCAGGCATGCACCCTGACCAAGAATCGAACCCACAGCCTTACGGTTTGCAGGATGACACTCCCACCAACTGAGCCACACCAGCCAAGGTGCCCCCTCCGCGCTCTTTAAGACGGGTTGGCAGTGAAGTCTGAGAGTAGCAGAGGCTGGAGCGGTGACTAGCATCTGGAGCTGTAAGCAGGATGCCTTCCGTGGGGAGGGCACTTACTGCTCTTCCACACGGAGACCTCGCTGTGACCCGCAGGTCCTTCTGGCCGGCCAGCCCGTCTGGCATCCAGTTCCTTAGCATCACCAGCAGTAACACCGACACCACTTACGGTCTCCTAAAATGCTGTCTGTGTTTGGGTATTTGTCACTGTCCTCCCCATTCTGCAGTTGAAATCATTGAGGCTTAAGTGACTTGCACTCGTCACATAGCTAGTAAGCATGGCCCGGCGCTGCCACTCCGCCTGCGTGTGCTCCGGAACCGAGGCCGCCGTGGGAGTGCCGGGAGCCAGCTGTCAGGCGGGCTCTCCTGCCACGTGCGCCTGAGGAGGAGCCATGCGTAGCTGGTGCGGTGCGAGGGGTTGGGGGGAGGCAGCGGGTGCCAGTTGAGTGCTGTCAACTTGCATTCAGCATCTGAAGCATTTTTTTTGGAAGCCACAAAAATTATGTAATACACTGCCTTGAGTCTTGAGTGGCTTTCCTCGTGTCCTGCCTTCTGTTAGATTGAGGTGAAGGCCAGCCCACAGGGCTCGGCTCCGCAGAACTGCCCTGTGGTGGGCGGTCACCATCCCCGCTCTGTCACTGAAAGAGCTGAGGCGCAGACTGACTGAGATCACACTGCAGCTGAGTGACCGCCAGGCTGCTTGCAGTCACGGTTGGGGGGGATCCCTCTGCCGATGGACGTGCTGTTTCCTCTGGTCTGCTGGCAGTGAGATGGTTGTGCAGATTTTCAGCTGCCAGTCTTCATACCTAATTAGCTCTTGGCTCATCTTGGAAGGTTTTTATTTTTTTTTCTTTTTTAATCAAGCCATTGAAGTGACAGTTATGAGTTACCCATTCAGTTGATAAGGATGGAATGCAAATGTTCTTCTTTAACTTTGTTCAGGCATTCAGGCCTTCTGCAAGGACTTGTTAGAGGTGGCAGACATTTTGGAGAAGGCAACACAGTCTGTTCCCAAAGAAGAGATCTCAGAGGACAACCCTCACCTGAAGAACCTCTACGAGGGGCTCATGATGACCGAGGTCCAGATCCAGAAGGTGTTCACGAAGCACGGCCTGCTCAGGGTGGACCCTGTGGGGGCCAAGTTTGACCCCTACGAGCACGAGGCCTTGTTCCACGCGCCGGCGGAGGGGAAGGAGCCGGGCACGGTGGCGCTGGTGAACAAAGTGGGCTACAAGCTGCACGGGCGCACCCTGCGGCCGGCCCTGGTGGGCGTGGTGAAGGGGGCTTAGCTTCCCACAGGGCTTGGGTGGCTTTCTGGTAATCGCCTTCCAAGGCTGGTTCATCTGATCTACCCTTGGCCCTTCCCACGCCTGTCAGGAAGCTTCAGTAGCCAGTGGCTGAGCAGGAAACGAGGCTGGTCGCCCAGCTGCCTTACCGGACTTTAATTTGGGAGCCTGTCTGTTGATTTTCAGTACCTGTTTAATAGTTCACGTGCTTACAGGACAGGCCGATGGGACACCACTGGGCCCTGCAGTATCGTGAATAATGCTGTATCTGCTCTGGTGACTTCCAACCGTTTTAAATGAATAAAAGGTCTTGGGGACTTGTGCTGTTTCACTGGCAAGCCACGCCTAGCCGCCCCGTGCATCCTCCGCTGCTCGCTGCAGCGCTCGGGGACACTCAGCCCACTGCACTTCACTCAGGGAGGGGAAGCAGTTGTTCACACTGTCCTCAGTGAAGAACATGGTGGGGGGTCACTCATCATTGCCATCCAGCCGCTAGAAAAGAGCAGCTCCTGGCTGCTTTTCAGAGGCGTGAAGTGAGCGTCCGAACCTCAGCAGTTCTCACGACCTCATTCTGCTGGTAACCGAATTGGACAGAGTCAGTTCTGTTTGTTCATCTACTTGTAGGAAAGTGTAAACCTTACATTCGACTAGATACTGATGATCTAAAGGGTGTCCCCTGGAAAGATGGACTTCCTCAAAACCCGAGGACTGCGTGCTTGCTGAATTTTAAATGTTTCGTTTTTAAATTTTATTTAAGAGGATTAAAGCCCTAATGTTTATTTTCCTACTTTCTAATAACTCTCTTGTGTACCTTGGTGTGTGGGCCCTAAGGAAAGCATGGCTTAGCTTTCCCATTCTCTGCTCACGCCGTGGCGCTGTGGACCTGACACGTACGTGTGCAGACACGTGCAGGGCGGACGTGTTTGCCCGGACTGTGGAGGGGACTGCACTCAGGAGCTGCAGCGAGAACTGCAGAGGCTGGGTTGTGACTCTCGCCGTGGGACCCTCTGTGTCTATGACAAAAAGCACCCCCACGGCCTCTGCTTCTAAGGGGCGCTTCTAGGGCTGAAGGTCAATACTGCCCAGTCCATTATTGCATCAAAAGTAGGGGCAGTCATTTCACCTTGCTTACAACTTTGAAAAATGTCAGTAATGTTCCTGTAATTAAAAACTTAAGTATATAATTCCAAAACATTTTCCTCTATTTGGTCAAAGACACATCCCAGAACTGAAGGCAGCCCAGCCTCACGCGCTGAGGAGAGCAGACCGGGGGTCAGGGCTCATTTTCAGTCCTGTGAACGTGTGTGGTCCCCCTTTTAAGTGAGACTCGTGGGAGGCCAGTCTTCACCGTGTGCGTGCCGCCTTTCACCATCCGGGAAACACCGAACTGTGCGTGGTGCGTCCTCGGTGTGCCTGTAGGCTCTGTGACTTCAAGGGAAGCCACAAGTCATGAAACCAGCTTTACCAGAGGCCAAGGGACAGAAACCAGTCGGTCTCCTACGGCCGCTCAGCCACTGTAACAAAACTTCACGGACTGCCGTACGTGTGCACACTGGGAATCACCGTTGTTCGCTGCCCGTGTTCCCGGGTTTGGTGCTAAGTGCAGTCTGGATGCACACACGAGGTGGCCTGTTGAGCCACACTTGGCAGGACGATGGCCCTTCACAGCCCAGCTGGCTCCGACGGGGACACGCCGGGTGCCTCTCGGGTGAGGAGGGCCAGCCCGGAGGGTGCCCGCCTCCCAGAAAGGTCACACGCTGTCCCCTACCCTGCACTTCAAAGCGGCTCTGAAGCTGCCTGAGGCTCGTGGAACAGGTGCTAAGAAGCAGTCGGTGACACTTTGGTTCTCAACTTGTTTAATGAGTAAAAGGGCAGTAGAAACGGCTGGGTTTCGATGTCAATACATTCGTGGGATGCTGGCCACCCAGGGAGTATTGATAATACCTGAACTATGGAACTTGACTCAAAAGTTGGAGTTTTAACTTTGAAAAGACCTAATTTGTAGGATTATGATAGCTAATGAAAAATAGAGAATGGAAAGGCTCCGAGCTCCGCAATATTAAGGACTGACGGGACAGTCGTAGCCAGAGTGGGGGGGTAAGGGACTACTTCCTTCCCCCTCGTAACACCGTGTTAGTATTCAACATAAGTTATACATTCATTATGGTGTCTTAAAACAGTCAAGCCTAAATAAACTCTTCATACCGTCAGAAAGATAAACGTCCTGAAAGCCTAGCTCATCTCACAGCGCCTGGCCTGGGCCACAGTCACAGGGTGCTCTGCTTCTCAAGTGTAATGCGAGTGTGGCAATCCTTTTACAGAAAAGTAAGACTGAATTTAAAACCTCACCGAACCTGGCATCTGACAGAAAATCTATGAAAGATGACACCAGAGCAGCTAAAGGCAGCAGTTCCCAAAAGCCGGCTGGCACCCAGGTCACCCCGAGGCTCGTGCACAGGGCGTGGTAGGCCCCGCACCCAGTCAGATTCAGGACTGGGTGGCCAGGTGTCTGCAGGTCAGCAGGTTCCTGGGGCAGTGGATGCTGCTGGCCCAGGGCCCCGGGGGAGAGCCACAGCACCGGCCCCTCACTGCTCAGTGGCCAACAAGACCACTGTCGGGGGCTGTGGAGGTGGCCCTCAGGAGAAGTGCCACAGCTCGGTCTTGTCAGAGAGAAGTCCTGGGCCGAGTTAACGAGGAGCACTTCTCTGCCGCAGTGCCACGTGCTTTACCACTGAAGCCACATGCAGTACATTTGAAACGTTTTATTTAATGCTGAAAAACTGACCCTAGGGGAAAGATGTAAAAAGAAAGGAAAAGGCACCGTAATTAAGTTGTCCTTGGAAATGATGAGGGTCTTTTTCTTTCGAATGACTTCACTTTAATGTAACGTCAAGCTCAAACATCCCGGGAGGTGAACAGTCTCCAAGTAACCGTGGGCAGAGGCAGGCCGAGTGCCGGGAGCAGTGGTGTGCTGGGCCTGTGGTCACTCCACCGACTCTAAAGCAGGGTCCTGGACATGAGAGCCCTGAGCAGCCCAGAAGACAAGTGGCTAACCCACGTTCCAAAGGAAGGTACCGTATAAGAGGGCCCCTGAATACCTGCACAGGGCTGGGCAGAGCCATGTCTGGGCCTGGTTCAGCAGTGACCCAGAGAAGCAGTACACGGGGCCCGGACTGGCCACATGGGCCGCCCCACCTCGCCTGGCTGGTCTGCAGAGTGCCCAGGGCCACCTGAAGTTCAGATGTGTCACCAGGTTAGTTTGGTCAGGGTTTCAGTGAACAGGGCACTTGCAGCTGTGATGAAAGCCCTGGAGGATGCTATGCCCTAACTGGGAACTCTCAGCGGGGAACTTTCTAAAAGAAGGTCCTGCAAGTACAAGAGCAGCCTGCCGCTGCCCCCAGGAAGGGCTCAGAGTCCTGGCAGTGACACAGGTCCTCCGGCTGCCAGGCTTCCCCACTGCTCCCTCTCTGCACTAGGGGGCGCTGCCGCGAGCCTTGTTCATTCCCAAACTGAGCCAGCAAGGACCCCCCAGAGAGCACAGGCCAAGGGCGCTCTGAGGGTTTGAGGCTGCAGGCTCAACACTCGGCCCTGCCAGCAGGTAGGGGAAGCCCATTTGGTCGCTGTGCTCACCACCAACCTCTTCCTCAAGTTCTAAGGACACCTCCTCCCGCCCTCCTCTGGCCCCCTGCCTGCCGGCCCCCAGGGAAAGTGCCGTGTGCCAGGCAGCAGGAGCGAGGCTCACTGGGCGGGGCCGGCACACATGGTGCGCAGAGGGACGGGCTCGCAGAAGGCCTGGTTCAGTCTCATCACATCTCCAAACCCAACACAGAAAGGCAGACGGTTCTCTTCATGCGTTCCTTTCAGGACTACGGTACAACATAGGTGGACCCGTTTCCCCATGATCTACGACCATTACTATTGCTTCTTTCAGAGGACCATGAAAAGACTTTGTATCCTAAAAAAAGAAACTGCTGAAAAAGAACGAGAGGGGGAAAGGCTGCTCCTAACCC
Organism: Micronycteris hirsuta; assembly: GCA_004026765.1. NCBI lineage: Eukaryota > Metazoa > Chordata > Mammalia > Chiroptera > Phyllostomidae > Micronycteris > Micronycteris hirsuta. Next base: position 48,412 of record PVJI01004059.1, read on the forward strand.
CGCCCCGCGGTCCTCTCGGCTCCAAGCCCAGCCGCGGCTGCAGCACCAGGGCCTCAGGAAGCATCCCTGGATATCCAGCCGCTCTCCGTGAGGAAATTCAAAATCCTTTTCTTTAGGACCTTGTCCAAGTAACTGGGCAGGCGACTCTTGGAGGGAATGCCCTGTCGCTTCTGGAGGTGGTCCTTGATGATGATGGTCTTGGCGGTCACGTAGCGCGCGGGGCTCAGGCTGAGGGAGCTGCACAGCGCCTTCTCGCGGTCGGACAGCAGCTCGAAGCCCGGCAGGTGCTCGATGGCCGCAAACTCGCCGTCCTTGGCGTCCTCCCGCCCGCGCTTGGCGCCCGCAGCGCCCCGGTTCTCCTTCCGCTTCTCGCGCTTGTGCCGGGCCGCCTCGTACTCAGCCGACTCCTCCATCTTGGTGATCCCGTTCCGCCGGTAGCGCTGCAGCTCCCGGATCTTGGCGCGCAGCATCTTCTCCTTGTGCATGTTCTCGAACAGGTCATCGAACTCCTTGCAGGACATGAACTGGTAGAGCGGCCTCAGCTTCAGTCGCAGCTCCCGCTCCTCCTTGGTGACCTTGCGCTTGGCCGCCTTCTCCCTGTCCTTCCGGTCCTTGCCCAGGAAGGCTGGCACCAGGTTGTAGTCCCGGGCGATGTTCTTGCGCCGCTGCCGCTCCCGGAGTTTCCGCACGTACATGTCCACGTGGGCGCGCTTGAGCTCGATCTCCACGTCATCGTCGTCGTAGTTGACCGAGAGCCCGCTGATGAGCGTCTCGGCGTCCTGGTCGTACTCAATCTCGTAGTCGTCCCGCAGCGGCATGTAGCCCAGCTGCTGCTGCTCGGCCACCGAGATGTCTAGGGGAGGCAAGGGGGTGGTGAGGCTGGGAGAGAGGGGGCCTCCACTGGGGCAGGTGTGGTCTGTCACCCGGTTGGGGATGGTGTCAGGGATGCAGGCCTTCCCCAGGTTGCCGTGGATGTACATGCTTACGTAATGCTCCATCACTTCCTGGGGAGTCCGGGAAGCGCCAACGTGAGCAGCCATGTCTTCCTACAAGGAAAAAGGTCAGAGTCACTTCCAAAGTCAGACGGTCAGACTCAGGGTACATACAAATTCCCTGAACGTTTTCACACAGGCCACCTGGACCACTTCCTATCGCCACCATTACCCCTCCCAGAGATGGCCCACTGCACCTTCCCTTGGGCCGGGCTTATCAGCCAATGTCAATGCCAGTCTGTATCAGACACCGCGAAGGCCCAGAGAGGCCCCACATTCACCTGGGGCCACGGCGTGACCTGGCAGCAGATCTGAGGCCACAGTGCACGTCTGAGATCTGGACTGATCTCCTGGTTCCTGAAACAGGGCTAGCAGGGCCTGCCCGGTCCCGGCATTTCACCCCCCCGCTAACCCTGCACCGGGCGGGGGGGATGGGTGTCTGTGAGTGGAACAGGACACAGGTGGGCATGGCCACAGAGCACCTGGGCGCTCCACTCCTCCCAGGCCAGCCTATTCTTTCCCAGACTAGAGAACAGACTCGTCCAAAGTTCATGGCCCAGGTCCCCTGATTACAGAAGGGACCCCATTCCGCCATGCTGTCTGCCCCCGGGGACAGGAAGGGCCACCCTGTTCCTCTCCTAGGTGGTGGTGTAGGCGAACAGGCGAGCGCCTTTTAAAGGGCCGGGGGCTTCATTTCTGACAGCCCCACCCTGTGGCAGTCCTCCGAAACTCGCCAGGGCTGCGAGTACGCACTCCCGCAGAAGGCCGCCGTAAGCACAGGAGTTATTAATGGGAGGAAACAGTACAAGTCCCTCAATCTTTTCCTTCTGCCAAGAGGCCTCTTCCTCCAACCGACCGCTAAAGCCACTTCAGAACGTAGCCGCCCAAAGTGTACGCTCACCCTCCAACAGCCGCTCAGGGCCCCGCCTGCAGCCTCCGCTCACCCCTCCATTCTGCTCACACGGCCGAGCCGCCTTCTGCCCAGCAAGGCTCACCTCTGTGAGAGTAGGTAGTCTCTGCACCCCCAAAGACTCAATGGGAACCCCCACAAGCAGCCAGTCCATGCAGGCAGGGCTAAGACAAAGCGGGCACAAAGGGGGGGGAGCAGTGGCGGTGCAGGGACCAGACCTCCATCCGGCCCCTGGCAGGGCACACTGGACCCTGTGGGCAGAGCAGCAGGCACGGGAACAGAGAAGGCAGTGCTGGGACCGACTGTGAGAAAAGGGAGGACCAGGGCTAAAACCAGGTCCTGGCCTCATGGGGATGAACTGCTCACATGCTAGCCTCTTTCAAAAACTCACTATAATCGTCAAATCTGTTCATTATATTTTCCCAGGAAGCATTTAATCAAAAAAAATAAAAACCAAATCACACGCATTCCCAGCATCTACTGCCACTCTGTGTGACCCAGGCTGGCCACTCCTCATCCCTGAGCGCCCCGCGCCGGGTGGCCGCCACAGGTGTGGTCAAGCCGAGCCCACCAGCTTCTCCAAAGCTGCAGCCACTGTGGATCCAGAATCCAGGTTCCGGGGCCTCCCGGGCAAGGGGCTGGATGCAGACCACGTGGCACAGCCAGACACTCGGGCCCAGCCTCGCCCTCCCTGGTCCAGTGAGAAGACTGCCAGCAAGCCCACTGCTGCCCCCGAGTCTCAGCCCATTGCTCAGAGCACCACGTCTAGATAAAATTTAAATCCAGAAAGAACAGAAGGATTCTGAGTAATGTACGGCTACCTGACCAAACAGAGATGATGTGCTTGTATTTTTTTAGTTATTTCCGTCAACTTCAACACTCTGAGAACAGCAGAGAAGGAGGCTCAGGGCTGGGGCCAGAGCCGGGAGGGGCGGGTCACATGCCAACTCTTCCGCCCCCCCCCCCGCCCAGCGCCCCACTCCTGACCGGGGCCAGCAGGGCAGCTAGCTGAGGGCACTGTGCTGACACCTGGGCTGCCCGACCCTCTTTAGGTAACAAAGGGGACTCTGCTCTCTGTTGGTATTTACGAAGCCACAAATCAGAGGAGCTTGTAACCAGGATCCCAGGAACGCCGTGTCAATCAGCCTCGGGCGTGGCCTAGGACAGCCCGACAGGCCTCAGCCGGAGCCGGGCCATCAGCTGCTCCTGAGAGACCGCACTCTGATGCTGAGTCAGAGAGGCCCGGGACAGCACGAGGCCCGACTCCCAGGCCTGGGAGACGAGCGAGGGTCCCAACGGGCCAGTCTAAACACGAATGGCTACAGAGCTCTGATTCCAACAAGAACCCACAGCGGACAGACGGATTCCATGAAGCTAAGTTAGAGTAAGGAAGATACTTAAAAAGATGACGAAATTGGCACCAGCTGCCTGGCACTCTGCCCATCACAGGCTGAACGTTCTCTCCAGGCTCACAGGCCGATGGCCACATGGCAGCCGCCTGCCTCCGGTGGGAGAAACATCCTGTCCCCGCATCACGGCACCACAGGACAGCAGCAGACGGACTGAGAGCACAGCTCTCTCCCTCACCCACCCCAAGGTCAAAGTTTTTGCTTGATCTGGATGGATGGACGGACAGACAGACGGGGGGATGGGGAGGTAGAAGCCACAGAAGCGTGTTGGAGGGAAAGAGGTTCGGAGAGACGGTCTGAGTCCAGCACACTGCAGCAGGAAGCACAACCGCGCACCGCCGCGGGTGCCCCGCCTCGGCGCGCAGTTACGGCGCGCCCGTGGAAGGAGGTTTGTTCATTCTTCCATGCTCTCTTAAAAAAAAAAAAAAAAAAAGAGTTCCCACCTTTGGGAAAAGATAAACAGGCATGCTGCTTCTTTAAATCCTTTGAAGAAAAGGGAAAAGGTGTCTCTAAGCCACGAGCCCTACTTTCCAAAGTCACTGCACGCAGGCCGGGACGCAGCCGCTCCAGGGAAAGGAGTGGGCCTCCCACTAAGTGAGGACCGTGCCGGGTCCTCTGGGGGCTCGGAGCTCTGGCCTCCTGCCCCACTCTTCGCGGCTCACTCGTGCTGGCCTCCAGCACCGAAGCAGGGAGAGGGAGTGCGGCCCAGGGCAGCCGGCGTGCCTGTGGGTCAGCCGCCTCCACCAGCGGGGCTTGCTCGGCCAGGGCCGCCCCATACATCTGCCCTGGACGTCTGCACACCGGAACCTGACGGGGCCAACCTCGCAGGGCTCCGTCAGCGACCCACTGCCTCTCACGCCGGGCTGGCCCGGGGTTCCAGAGTGAAATTCAAGAACATAAGGATGATACAGAATTTCTGAAAGCTAAACTTTGCCAATTAAGATGGTCCTTCATTCCAAGATTACATCCTTACTATTTGGGGCATATTAAGATAATCTTTCTTTTTGTGAAATAGTGATAAATAACTGGATCTTTAAAAAAATACTGTAACCAAAAAAAAAAAAGGAAAAGAAAAGAAAAAATATGTATGTATTTTCTGCCCTGGCTGGTGTGGTTCAGCGAGCTGAGTGCCGGCCTATGAACTCAAGGGACGCTGGTTCAATTCCCAGTGTAGGGCACATGCCTGGGCTGCTGGTCAGGTCCCCAGTAGGGGGTGCACGAGAGGCAGGCCGCACTGATGTTTCTCTCCCTCTCTAAAAATAAATAAATAAAATCGTTTTAAAAGTGTTTTTAAATACTCGTATTCGGCAAACAAAGTAAGAAATTCTACACACTTTTCAAAACGTTTCAACAGCACGGGCAGCACTCACCCGTCCGGGGTCCCCTGACCCTGCACATGCTGCCCAGGACACAGATGCCCTGGCCTGGCGGCCCCTGCCCAGCCCCCCAGCCCCCACCCCCCGGAGCCAGAGCAGTCCCTCATTCTTCAGGACAGGTCGCATCCCTGGCAGACTGTTCGCACCTGGCCCGCTGCAGGCCTCTGCTCCCCCTCTGCTGCCTAAGTGGCGCCGCCCTGCCTCCTGCTGCCCCTGGGCTTTCTGCTGCCCCTGGAGCTGTTTCCTGGAGCCGAAGCGTCATGGGTGGGCCTTCTGGTTGCTTCTGCCCCCTTGGAAGCTTCTCCACTTAAAGAAAAAGGAAACCCCTCACCCCCGCCACCACGCTTGGCTCCAAAGCACTTTGAGAACAAAACCAGCGCTGAGGCCTCTGCCTCTGCCTCACCGTCCAGACCTGGGGCTTGAGAAAGGATGTGACTGGATGCTCCAAGCAGAACTGCCCAGGGGCACAGGAAGGGGGTGAGTGGAGCTGAAGTTCGTGGCCATCCCACTGAAGGCACTGCTTGGTCACAGATACTGAGCATCACTCACAACACCCCAAGTGGAAACAGCCCAGTGTCCACCAGCGGGTGAGAGGTAAGCAAGGTGAGGTCCGTCCATGTGGGGGACCCTGCCTTAAGGACCCCGCCGCCACAGGGGTCCTGGAGGACACCGCTCGGAGCAGTAGGCCGTCCCGGCATGACCGGTGCTGTGTGGCTCCCATTGGTGCGGTCCCGAGGGCCAGGGTAAGAGACAGCCCACAGGCTGGCTGTGCTGGGGGCCAGGGGAGGGGATCACCGGTTAACGGGGACAGAGTTTCAGTGTGAGATGGAAAGTTCTGGAGGTGACGGTGTGACAGCAGCCCAACAACATTAATGTCCTCGATGCCACTGAACAGTGTGCTTAAAAACGCTTACAGTGGTGAATTTTATGTTACAAATATTTTACCACAATAAAAGTACAGTTTTAAATACAAAAAAAGAACAAACTCTTTAAAGTGGCGGGCTCTACTCCTCGTCAGCGGACCCGCAGCAGGACCCGGGACAGCAGCCCAGCACCCCGGCCTCGGTCAAACAGGAGGCTCTGAGGCCCGCCCACCCCTCCCACTGGGGGACAAGCCCTCCGGGAGCTGTGAGTCCTGCCCAAGGTCTAGGGCCGCCACTCCACGCAACCCTTCCGCTCTGCCTCCTCCCCACCTGTAAGAGCAACTCCTGAGAACCCCGCTGTCACCATACTCACAGGACGGGCTGCCCCACGACTCAGTGGTAGGTGACCGTTCCCATGGTTCCTAAACCTGGCCCCATGGACCCACTGTGTCAGACCCCCCGGGAACCTCCCTGTAACTACCCTTTCCAGGTCTCCCTACAGAGATGCCAACTCAGGTGTGGGCTGGTCCCTGGGAACCTGGGGATCCTCAGATGATTCTACTGCGCAGCTGGGGAGCCAATGAAACAGAAGGTTATAGGCACAGTCAGGCCTGGCTCAAATTATCTCACTGCCTACAGCTGCTTGCTCCTTTGTAAATGAGGGACCAGGGGCTGTGCCCAGGGGGTGAAGGGCAGCGTCAAGGGTCCAGCTTGGAGGCAGCTCCCAAACCCCACTGTGCCCTGGGGGCCTGGCGCTCAAGGATTTTCCAAATGTGATTCTCCACACACTTCTGCCTGCCTGTCCCCAACCTGAACCCTCCACTTTAGGTAACCTAGCTTTACCTGGCTCCTGGACACACTGGCCTCCTGGAACATGGAAGCCCCGCCCCTCTACTTGGAAAGCCTCCTCTGCTACTCCCCACCAAGCAAGACCCTGCATTCCCGTAACTGTACAGCCCCGTTCAAGGTGACCCAGCCGTCTCATGTCTGTCCATGTTCCTACCACACAGCACAGGCGGGGGACAGTCTGTGCCTCTGGCACGGGCGCTGGCACACAGTGGGCCCTGCCGCGTCGGTGCTGAGTGAACGAGCGAGCGAGTGCGCAGGGATTATCTACTCCTCAGCCAGGACCAGCCTCCTAACCGTCGCCTGCGGCTGCAGAAGCACAGAGGCCAGTCGCAGGTCTCCGACAGCTGGCCTGAGCGTAGGGACACAGGCACCAGGCCCTGCCCAGCCTACCGAGAATTTCACATACTTCAACTTTTTTTTTTACCATTTTGCAATGAAACCGGAACCTCACACACCACCACCTGCAAGTGATCTTGTATGATTTTCTTATAAACAAGGACATTCTCCTACATAACCACAAATCATCATCAAAATTAGAAAATTAAAAACACGCGTTACCATCATCTAAACCTCTGTTCCCCCTGGAGTTTTGTCACTCACCCTAACACCACCCTCCACTGGCGAAGGACCCACTTCAGACCCACGTGCTGCTGTGTTCAGCTCTGCCCTCTTCCCGCCTTTGGTTTTCCTCATGCGCACGGGCTCGGACACCGAGCCGTGGTCTGCCTCCCCCACCACACAGACGTCCTCCTTCCTCACGCAGCCTGTGACCTGCTGCGCTGGCCACCCTCCCAACCACCAACACCTTTCTCACTCCACTCCAGTGTCGACATCCACGCTGGGTCGCCCTCATTACACTTCCTGAGCTACAAAACCTCACAGTGCGCCCTGCACAGAAACCCTACTCACCCCAGTGAGGCCGACGTCATGCGTGGCTTCTCCCCAAGCCTCCCCTTGCCCAGGCCAGCGCGCCACATTCCTGGCTGCCACGGGCTGCACCGTCTACAGAGAATGCCACGTGCTGTTTAAACTCCCGCTCCAGCTCCACGGCCAGCTCGAACCCGCTCCCCCCAAGTCCTTCTGACCGCCACCTGCAGAGGTGCTCAGGCCGTCCTCGAGCTGCCGCCTTCTCTGGCAACCAGTCCAGAGATCCAGAGCTCACCTGCCACAGTCTGGAACCACCGTCACCTATCTCACACTGTGTTTACGTCTGTGTCCCGTTCCCGCAGGGTCCGTTCAGCACGACATGACTGCCTTGGGGTGCTGGGTCAACACCCCTGGCGAAGTGACTGTGGGTCCCTGGTCTCGCGCTCACAGGCATTGCTCTCCGCCCGTTCTCTCTGCGCTCTCACCAAAGCACGGGCACAGAGGATCGGAGCCTGGCTGCCCTGCTCGGCCCCAAACCCGCCTCAGCCTCCCCGTTGGCGTCCCTCAGCTGTGCCTCTTCCTCGGACAAGTGTGAGCCAATGGGGCCAGACTTCAGCAACAGCCTCTCTCTGGGGTCTCCTGAAACTGGCCTATCCCCATGAACTCCACACACAGCAGCACAGCCCTGAGGTCACAGGTCACGTGCTATCTGAGCAACCAAAATGAAGAGTCTTGCCTTCCTCCATGCCACTGACCCCAGGGTGCAGGCTGCCTTTCTCCACACTCCACGCCCAGCCCGCGAACCTGACTCCGGCACCAGCAGGCCACCTTCCCCACCCCACACAGCAACCTCCCACAGAACTCGGCCAAGGCCTTGCTCATCTGAGAAGCCCTTCCTTCCAGCCCAGCTGCACCTTCAGTTAGGAGCTCCCACCTCCGTCAGACCCACGTCAGTTAACGGTCTTATGCTGAGAGGTTAGGGCCCGGACTTTGGAATGGACAGGCCTGTACCTAAACCCTGGCTCTGGCACGTGAAAAGCCAGGGCATCCCAGACAAACATTTACAATGACCAGAGCGGCTGTTCCCCACCTGCGCATTAAGAAGCCGCCCCACGGCTGCGGTACAGAGCAGTGATGCGCCTCCAGAGCCAGCTCGTGCTGAACACGGCACGCATGTGACGTGACACTCATGGGCGCGTCCCTGCACACCTCTCAGACAGAGCCACACAGCTCAGAGCTGCACGTGAAAGGTCCAGGGTGAAGCGAAGCAGCCTGACGCCAGAGCCCCGCTGCCCGGTGCGGCTGTCCACGTGAGGTCAGCCCGCAGAGCTCCAGCCCCTGGGTCCAGCACCAGTGCCTCCAGCTGCATCTCTCCTACGAGCTTACACAGCTGAGTGGGAACGTGCACCTTAACCAGCTCCCCGGTGACGCGTGTGCACATTAAAGTTTGAAAAGCACCGCTCAGACAATGCCCCTTCCAGCCCCGTGCTTCCTCCAACACAGCATAAATGTTTTAGTCCCGGGCTTGTCTTTCGTGCATTTCCCACAATGCCGCAGGGGAGGCAGTGCAGACGGTGCAGCGAGGAGCGGGGACTCTGGAGTGAGACTACTCGGGTCGTCCTGCGCCGCGGGCTGCCGGGAGACTTCAGGAGGCATGCACAGCACCGGGCACTCAGCAAGGCCCATGCCACGGCAGCTCTTTCAGCTGCTACTCAAGAGCTCCGTGCTGGAAGGATGACGTGAGGAAGGAATGTCTCTCTGGGGCACTAACACGCGAGAAGACCAGTCATGACCATAAGTGGGGAGAAGAGCCCTCTAAGCAGACTGAACAACGACCAAGGGGGTAGCAGCTGAGACACTGCAGGTCAGCAGGCACTTTGAGGCCTTGCACGCGAGGCAGTTTTATCTAAGCAGGTCTGGCAGCCGCTGAAGGGGTGTGATGTGACATGTCGTCCTTCCAGAGCACTGATTACGGTGTGGGAAGTGAGCCATAGGGCTCAAGGTCGAGGCAGGGAGACCACACGGGAAGCTCTGTAAGTCGTTGAGCCTAGAGAGAAACACCAGCCCGGGCCACGGCTGTGCACGGGGATGCGATTCTGGCACCGTTCTGAGGACAGGGCTGCTGTTGCCCTGGACCTGGAAGAAGGAGCTGAGGATGGCTCTGGGTCTGAGTCACTACGTGAAGTGACGTGACATTGGCCCAAGGTGTTCCTGAGACAAGCAGGTAAGGATGTCCAGCAACATTTTGACACTGAGAACGTGGGGAAGAGCCCCAGTCTAAGGACCGAATAATGACAACTCTCAGAGACAAAGACAAAGCCTTTCTTTCCTTCAGAGTCTCTCACTATTGTTTAGTGTGTCCAAAACACATCGACAGCGCACCTCAAGACAGAGCAGTGGCGGTCTCTGGAGAGCGGCAATCCGACGCTGGCCTGTGGGGGCGGAGCCGGGAGAGGAATGGAGTCCAGGGTGTAGCATGGGTACTGGCCCCCGGAAACTGGCACACTTTATGGAAAGGAAAGCAAAAGAGTATGGAAGCAGGACAGGCCCCAGGGCGCGAGGAGCGGTGTGGAGCATCTTCTACAGGAAGCCCAGCGGGAAGGCAGTGCTTCTGGAGAAGGGGCAAGATGAAGTACTGGTTCAGGGAACAAGGGGCCCAATATGTGGAAGGCTCTGGAAAGGTGAGGTGCTGGGGGCATGTCTGTCCTCCCAACTTCTCACAATGCCTGGAGGCAGCCACTTACCCTGGGAAGTTCTGGGCCAGATTACAGCCCAAGTTTTTCCTTTCTAAAACAGATGAAAGCTTCCCCTACCCCAGAGAAAAGAGCAACTCCAGCCCCTCACCCAGGCCAGCTCTCACCTTTCCCTGTCCCATAACAGCCTCTACCGAAACCTTCTGACAGAGGACAACACCCAGGACAAGCGCCTCCCAGCCCGTGCTCCTCTGTACAGTTCCTACTGACCACTCCCCATACAACCTCCTGGGTGTTGTGAGGACCCAGGGGACACAGGGCCCTGGCGAGGGACACAGGGCCCCTACCTGCACAGACAACGCACACTTGTGAGCGGGTCCACGAGCGCAAAGCGCATCAAGGATGGCGACAGAAGCCCCAGGGCAGGTGTGAGGCTCGTCTGGCCTTCGCCACCACTGTTCTGCAGGCACGACCCGCTCGTTCCTCAGTGCTCCAGCTGCCCCGTCAGCTCCTGCTCCACCGAGGATGGCGGCGCCCCAAGTCTGCACTCAGCAAACACCTACGAAGTATCCCTAACGGTCTGGAAAATGGCTCTGCTGCCAAAAAGCCACCGTCAAAACCCCTGCTCTGCTACTTCCTGGCTGTGTGACCTTCCGCAGGTTGCCTCGCCTCCCTGCGCTTCGGTTTCCCTTGCGAACTGCGTCTGGCTCCAGGCCCTCCGTGCTGGACACGGACGGAGCAGGTGCGCCTCGCCGCTGCAGGGACCGAGGAGAGGATCAAGCCCCCGTCTCCCGCCCGCGTCCGTGCAGGGCCCGCCGCTCACCCAGTTTCCGAAGCCGAACTGCTCGATGGCATCCAGCAGCAGCTGCTCCTCGCGGCTGGTCCAGCCGCCCTCGGCCTCGGGCCCCCACAGCGTGAAGCGCCCGCCGTCCACCAGCTGGTAGCCGTGGTAGCGGCGGTGGTGGCCAATCTCGGCGCCGGCCGAGAAACACTCGGGGCACAGCTCGATGTCCTGGCACTCGGTGCAGCGGAAGCGCAGCGGGCTCACCTCGGCCAGGCAGTACACGCAGTACTTCTTACCGAGCTCCGCCATCTTCCCCCGCCCGCCGCCCGCGCCCGCCGCCGCCGCCGCTCCCGCCGCCCTAGGCTCCGCCGGGGCCGCCGCCGCGCTCCAGCAACCGCCGCCCGCCGCTGCCGCCTGGCCTGCAGCCGCCGCGCCGCCCCGCCCAGGCGCCGCCGGAGCCGGCCAGCCGGGCCGCGTCCCGCCTTAGCACGCAGGCGCCCTCCGGCCCGGACCGGCCGCCACCGCCGCCGCCGTCGCTCCGCCGCATCGCGCAGGCGCCCCGCGCGCGCCACCGCGCGGAGCCCGGCCCGCCGCTCTGCGCCTGCGCGCCCCTCGCGCCGGCCGCGCGCCCCTCCCACCACCTCCTAACGCCACGCCCCAGGCCGGATACTGAGAAATGGGGGAAAGCCAGCGCGGCGGGCACGCCCCGCCCCTCTGGGCGCGAACCTACATCTTCTTCCAATCGTCGCTGCCGGCCGTCCTCCCGCGGCCTTCCATTGGTTTTAAAGTAGGGGAAGGGGGCAGGGCGTAGGGCTGAGGTCTGGCCAATCGCCGGGCCCACCGCGAGCGGCGTGGTTGCCCCTGGAAACCGAACTGCCGGCCGCGGGATTCAGCGGCGCTAGCAGAGCCAGTGAAAGATGGACGTCCCCTCCGAGCCCACTGGGGCCTCTGAGCCGGGAGACGGAGATGTGGTGAACCCGGCCGAGCCCGCGGAGCTGGAGCCGGAAGCCGTAGAGACTTCGGAGGGAGGCGTCGCCGCGGCCGAGCCCCCCGAGGCGGCTAAGCCCCCCGAGACGGCTGAGTCCGCCGAGCTCCCCGAGCCAGCCGAGTCGGACGAGCCTGCCGAGCTCGCCGAGCTCCGGGAAGGGCCGGCGGCCACCGAGGCTGAAGGCGAGGAGGGGTCCGGAGAGCGGGAGGAGCCGGCCGAGGCCGAGCCAGAGGAGCCGGCCGAGCCGGAGTCCGCAGGTGGGCCCGAGGAACCGGAGAAGGAGGAGAAGGAGGAAGCGCCGGAGGACGAGGAGGAGGAGAAGGAAGAGGAGGCATCAGAGGCGACAAGGAGGAAGAAAGCTCCGTCGCGCGCGTCTCCGCGGCTGTCCACGGCCAGCCAGGAGGCTGCGCCAGTCCGGGAGGCTGAGCGGAAGGGACCGGAGGAGGAAGCAGAGTACGAGGAGCACGAAGGGAAGAGTGTGGAAGGAAGCGGGGCGAAAAGCGAGTTCTGGCAGAAAGGTCTGGACGAGGAACCCGAGTACGAGGACTCGCAATGGACCGAGGAGGTGCAGAGGCTGCAGGAGCAGCAGCTGCGCTCTGAGCTCCTGGACCAGTACCGCTCCCTGATGGTGGAGCGGAGCCACTACCAGCGCTACAACGCATACCTGCAGCACAAGATCTGCCAGGCGCTGCGCAAAAAGAAGGGCCTGGATGCGGCCGAGGCGGCCGAAATAGGCCCGGAGCCCGAGGCCCCCGAGAAGGAGCACGCATACATCAGCTATCTGGCCGTACTGGAGGAGCTCAGGAAGCAGCGGGCCGACGACCTGGCCTGGTATCACCAGGAGCTGGGCCAGCTGAAGCAGCAGTGCAAGGAAAACCTCTCCAGGGTGGAGAAGGAATGGCGAAGATTCCAGGCACTCAAGAAGCAGGTCGTGATGCAGGCCATGGGCAGCTGTCGGATGAGGGGCGGTCGCCAGGCTGCTCTGCGAGAGGTGGAGCAACTCCAGGCGCTGGAGGAGAAGAAGGAGAAGGAGATCAGTGCCGTGAGGCTAGAGAACGTGCAGCTGAAGCAGAGCCTGGTGCATTTTGAAACCAGGATGAGGGCGCAGGAGAACGCCAGCGAGGGCCTGCTCCTCATTGATTTTGAACAGCTTAAGATTGAGAACCAGACCTTCAACGAAAAAGTTGAGGAGCGGAACGAGGAGCTTCTGAAACTGCGCAACAAAGTGAACAAAAACGTGCAGATAATCACCCACGTGAAAGAAATGCTGCACTTCGTGGATGTTGAGAACGCAGGCAAAAACTCGCAGCTGCTCGGGGTCGACAGTCAGGTGGCCCTAAGGAGGGACGTCTTGACCAAGACGAAGCAAGCCCGAGACCGTCTGCGGCTTGACAACATCAAGCTGAATCAGAAGTGTGGGCTTCTGGGCAAGGAGTCACTCCTTCGGGACATGGAAGAGAAAGTGGGCAAGACTGAACTACTCAGGGAGCGCCTAGAATCCCTGAAGCGCCACCACGCTGGGCTCGCCCTCTCCTGCAGAGGCATGAAGCGGAAGATCCGGGAGACCAAGGCCTTCCTCCCCTCCTGACGGCGGCAGACCGACTTCCACCTCAGCGAGCGGGACCCTTCGTTAACTTTCAGTCTCCGTTTTTTGCCCTTCTTTATGGCCTATGGTGTTTAGGATGGAACTACATTTTGTGTTTATCTCCAATTTTCAGCTTCCCAGTGAGGGCTGAGCACAAAATTGTGTTAGCAGTCAGTTTTACGTGGGTGAGGCAAAATAGGTCTGGTCAGACAAACGAGGGTAATGCCCCTGACTTCTCATAAAAAGCTGTCAAACGCCTTCTTATATCTGAGCAATTCCGTAATTTCAATAACCTGCTATTGAGGAGAACGGTTCCTCTTCCATAGGTAGGAGGGTTCAGCCGATGTTCAGGGGATCCCCCACATTTCTGTGCTATTAAATCCCTTTGAGTGTATTAAACTGTAGCCTGTGTCAGCCCCAATTCAAAGCTCGCTTAATCCCCTTAGACTAACCTAAAGCTGTTTGTATGTGAGTAGCCCAGCTTCTGGGGGAACAAAAAATAGCCAGCAAACAGGGGAACGCTACATAGGAAAGGAGCGGTGTCCCTCCATCTCCCCTTTTTCCAGTGAAAGGAGGCTCAGTCTGCTCAACCACTGATGTTGGTTTCTGGCTCAGCGACAGTCTTCAATTCTTGGATCCTCTAAAGGAATGCATTGATCTGTACCAATAAATGGCCGTTTGTTTCCTAGTGGAAATAATGACGGCTGTGCTTTGCCAGGTGCCAAATATCTGGGGTGGTGACTGCCATCCGTGAGCCTTCTCTTTCCCGCAGGGCGACAGGACCTCGCTGCGCGTATGACTTCACACTGCATCAAACCGCAAAACCCTGTCACTCCCGCGTTAATAAGTAAGAAACACCCACAGGTCTCCCGCCTCAAGTCAGAGTCATCGGTTGACATTTTCAGTTTTCTTTGATGCTTTTGGAGCTAGAGGCTTGGGTGCATCTCTCCTTAACCCTAGGTTAAATTTTGAGGTCTGCAGATTCGGGGTTAAAAATATCCTCCTATCCCTGAGCTTAAGTGGCTCACTAGAAGGGCGATCTCTTCCGATCTATTCTTCGGTGCTAGATGCCTGTTAAAATGGCAGAAGCCCCGCCCTAGACAGCTGGCTCTGCTGCTTGTGAGGATGTCACAATAGCCCTTTGATGATTTTGTTCTTTGAAGTGTTTTTGCTTTCATGCCAATAAAGGTTGATTAAAATTCCTTCTCACATTCCACACCTTGAACACACTTTTTATAATTACGTAATTATCCGACCACACAGACGTGACCGTGAGGGGAGGAAACAGCTTTGACTTCCGACCTGCAGGCTCCTTATCCTCTGTGTTTTCTTGCTTTTTCTCTGCCTCTTCATGGAGGCCAGAGTGAAGTAGGAAATCCCTTCACACAGAACGCTGTTCTCTTTGAGCCTCGAAGAAGCAGCAGCACTGGGCTCGGTGGTTGGAGGGACTTCAGAGCGACACTAGCAATATGCCGGGTGCCTTCCCTGGGCCCGCAGCTTCTGTAGGTCTCCGTCCCCGTGGCTCACTTGAGGGAGAAGAGGCATCTTCAGCGGACTCAGACCCACTGGCAGTTCTGCGGGTTGGACGAGTGCTTGACCTCAGCAGCAAGCGGCTCTTCGCAGCAGTGAGACACTGACCCGGTGGCTCGGCTTCAAGGGGCTGAGCTACCAAGGCTGCTCTCAAATCCTGTGACCGCCTGTTACCGTGTTACAACCAGAAGATCCTCTTGTGGGCGCGTTAATGCATAACAATTTCTAATCCGATTACAGGAGAGCGCAACCATGAAACAGCAACAGGTCCCTGTTTCAGGTAGATTGCCTGGAGGACCCCGCAGCGCCCTCTCCCTGTGTCGCGGAAAGGCTGCGGTGGGCCCCGCCCCAGGTCTGACATACCACTTTGGGGCTGTTGACTCCAGTCTTTGCGCCCCTGGGAGGCAAAGGGCCGGAGGGCAAGGCTGTTGGGTTTGTCATCCCCCCGAGGAGCCAGCACCACGCCCAGCATATCATTGGTTCTCAATACATTTGCTGAACGCATTAATAATGCCAGGCTCACCCCCCGAAAACAAGTGTTACCTGGATGACTGCAACCTGTGTCGGGCACTGACCGTTGCCAACTGGAACCCAGAAGGACAACAGGTGGACGGAGGGCTCCTCAAGAAGTCGAACCACCGAGGGAGGCGCCAGGCAGACGGGCTTGTCAGGAAAGGCCCGCCCCACAGCCGCGGAGCCGCCTTCTCAGGACCAGAACCCCTCGGACAAAGCTCGTTTTTATGAACGCTAAAATCACGGGTGAAAGATTTTTTCTTCTCGTCAAAAAGTGCAGGGCCTGAGAAATGGCGCTGCCGTAAGCTTGGGCTGCGCTGCTGCATGAAGCTGGACTTTGGAAACCGGTCTGAGTGCAAGCGTCCCCTTCTGTGTCACCGGAGGTAGTTCGTGGCAGCACCGGCAGGACATCCGAAAAAGACACTTTCTCATCAGTAGATGAGAATCGTTTTTTGGCAACTTACCACATTTGGGACTTTTAAGCTACTTAAGTTCATCCGCAGCCCTAATTTAGACTTTGCCCCTGGTTGGGGATGTCCGTCCACAAAATAAGACCAGAGTTAATGCGCCCCAGTTTGGTGCGTTTACTGTCTTAAACTGTCAGAAAGTCTTACGTCAGGGTGGCGGGCTGTGCCAACGCTAGGACGGCAAGGACCCCAGTGACGTCGCCCTGGAGGGAGGCCGTGTCAGGAGCCGGCGGCGGCTAGCACCCCGGGGCCGGCCCCCTGCGCAGCAGCCCTTCGAAGGGCCCTCTAGTCCTGCGTGCGGGACCAGGGACTGGACACACGCCTGTTCTAACTAATCAGTTTACACCCCACCCCGACCCCGGTATCCCGGCTGATGGCGTCCTCTACCGTGCCACCCGAAGGACGGAGGTGAGCGAGCACTGACTGGGAGAAGGCGGGGCAGCCCTGGGGAGCAAGGCTCCGGAGCCGGCGGCCTGCACTTGGTTCTCCCGTTACCTGGGCCAAACGCCACAGCGCTCCACGCCTCCGTGCACTCCCTGGGAAAAGGGGGGAAACAGGTCAGAATATGGAAAAGTATCTCTTTTCTGTGTGGTAAAATGATTTTTATTTTGTGCTTTTCTGCAATTCATAAATTTTATACAATGAGCAGTGGGGCGGAGGGTTCTGATTTTTTAAAGCTCGTAAGTTCACCAAGAGGGAGAGAGTAAAGGTCTGCGTGTCGGGAGAATGGGTCTCGCTACCCACGGAGATTCGTTTCTTCTAATGGCACCATCCATTCAGCCGATTATTTTAATCTTCAAGTCAGCGGACAGGTTCTGGGCACCCTTTCCAACCCTGGTTACAGAAAAGGAATATAAGGCCTCGAGAATTTAAGTTCTCCTGTTCCTACCCTTTAGCCAATGGCACTTTAAACTTAGGTTTCTGATTGGAGGAGTTGAAGAAAAACTGTTGAGACTCTGGCATCAGTCGGGGACAGCTTGCTTCACTGTGTTGTTCAGGGCGAAGGCCACCGCCCCTCCGCGCACAGGGGACCGGAAGGGCTCGGGCATCCCGGGGAGATGGGGCCTTGGCGTGGCCTGCCAGCGGAGCAGCTCTGTCCTAGAGCGAGCTGACTGCGGGGGGGCAGCGGGGGGGGCGGCGGCACTCCCGAAGGAGCCCGGAGCAAACCCGAGCTGGACGGCACAGCAGGCCTCTCAGAAATCCCTGGAGACCAGAAGTCATGGCCGAGTTCCCAGGGGGCCGGGTGGTGCTCCAGAGCTTCATGTGGCCCCGTCTGGGGACATGCTTTGGTGCTAAGGCTTCCATGTGCTGGACGGCCTGGAGGGACTCTTCCTCTGGTCCGCCTGGTGACCCACAGCTCATCTCTGTGTCCAGCTTGGTGTCATCTTGCTGCTCCGCCCATCGAGCGGGCACAGCATCCCATTCCCCTCTTGCCTTCTTGGCAGGTGCCACACTCTGGGTGGTGGTTCTGAACCAGCGGCACCCCCACCCGCCCAGTGTCGCTTAGGGGACCATTCGTGCACTTCCCCAAGGTCTGCCTACAGGAGCCGGCCACCGGGCAGGCAGGGCCGTTTCCCCGCTCGGAGACCCTGTGCCTCCAGGCCTTGCCCCAAACCCCGCACCTCGAGCGGAGGTCAGCAGGAGGCCCAGAAGCCAGCATGCTCTCTGGGGCAGGCACTTGTGTCCACAGGCCAAGCCTGAGCCCCAGGCGCCACTCACTGGCTGTAGGAGCCCCAGCAGATCACTTCTCGATGTCACACCTTTGAACGGGGACTATGACAGAGAGGCTGTGGACATGAATGAGGTCATTCAGAGCACTCCAGCCAGAGCCTGGCATGGGTGGGTGGAGCAGCCAGCAGTACAACTGTCCCACGTGACCACTCCTCACCCACTCACAGCCTGTGGAGGGGACAGTACCAGCGGCCAGGGAGGCAAAACAGCTCCCTGGGGAGAGGGGCGGGGCTGTCTGAGCACCGCTTGGGAACTGAAGACAGAGGAGCACATGCCTCTGAGCTGCCGCGTCTCCAAGGAGGATGGGCAGGGAGGTGTGGCGGGGGATACCGTTCCCCAGGCTCAGGGTGATGTGAGGGGCACACAGGAGGGGTGGCAGCACTGTGACAGTCACGGAGGGCAAGAACGAGAGGGAAAGCAGCCCTGACAGACACCCGCTTTGAGCCTCCTGTTCTCCGCCAGAGCAGCTGGCCAGACAGGCACAGCTGCCTGGGGACCTGGGGAGCCACCGCCTGAGTGGGCCCGCATGACTCATCTCCACTCCGCGACAGGAACCCAGGCCCCGCTGGCAGCACTGGGCTGACCAGGTTCTCGGGGAAGTGGGAAGGGCCCAGCGGAGGGCATTGAGGGCGGGAAGGCCTGCTGGGTGGGGCAGCAGGCTCCGGAGTGGGGGCGGGGCAGTGGCAGACACAAGGGAGTGGGGGAGAAGGGACTGCTGCTGGGGGCAGAGTCAGCTGGAGAGGGGCAGCCAGTCCGGGGCTCCCTTTCCGCTTGGATGGGACGCACTACACTCTCGAACCCCTTGACCAAATGACCAAAACTGTGTCACCTCTTTGATCTCACTGATCAAAAGTGAAGTTAAAAAGTCTGAAACAGCATCACGTTCAAAATCAAGTATTTGCCATATTTTCTGGTGAGAACTTAAATTTTATGGACAAAGGACCTGAACAGACACTTTTCCAAAGAGGACACACAGATGACCGATAGACATAAGAAAAGAGGCTCGACTTCACTAATCACCAGAGAACTGCGAATCAAACCACAGTGAGCTCCCACCGCACACCCGTCAGAATGGCTGCCATCAGTCAATCGACAGACAAGCGCCGGCGAGGACGTGGAGAAAGGGGACCCTCAGCGCGCTGCTGGTGGGCACGCGGACCGGTGCAGCCGCTGTGGAAACAGTATGGAGAACTGCCTTTTGACCCGGCGATGCCACTGCTGGGAATTTAGCTGACGACAACCTGAAACGCTAATCAGGAAGGACACAGGCACCCTGTGCTCCTGGCGGTGTCACGTACAGTCGCCGACACCTGGACGCAGCCCGAGGGCCCTCAGTGGGTGGGCGAGCGAGTTGTGGGACGTTCACACAACGGAAAGACCTGACTCAGCCATTAAAAAGGACCTCTGACCATCTGCGACAGCACGGACGGACCTGGAGGACATTATGCTGAGTGAAACAGTCAGTCAGAGAAAGACAAGCGCCATATGATTTCACTCATATGTGGAATCTAACGAGCAGAATAAACAAAATAGAAACAGACTCACAGAGGACAGACTGACAGTTGTCAGACGGGAGGAGGGGCTTGTGGGACTGGGTAGAAAAGGGGAAAGGATCAGCAAAATAAAAACAAACACAAACAAACCCCCCTCACAGACGCAGACAACGGTGTGGTGACCACCAGATGGAGGGGGGCGGGGGAGGCAGGGGAGGGCGAAGGGGGGACAGAGGGTGATGGAGGGAACCTGACCTGCGGCAGTGACACACAACACAATAGCCAGATGATGGGTTACAGAACTGTACCCCTGAAACCTGCGATTCTATCAACCAATGCCACCCCAATAAGTTAAAATACATACATACATACTACAAATAGGAAAAAGGTGAGAACTTCAATTTTAAACCAAACAATGTACAATAATATTTTCTACGTTGAATAAAGTTACTCTGCTTGTATTTTGCTTTAATTATTTCTTTTCATTACGGAAGTTAACAGCTCTTTATATTACCTTACATGAAGTAACCTTGAAAGATATTTTTTTTTTTTAAGATTTTATTTATTTATTTTTAGAGAGAGGAGAAGGGAGGGAGACAGAGAGGGAGAGAAACAGCAATGTATGGTTGCCTCTCACATGGCCCTCACGGGGACCTGGCCCGCAACCCAGGCATGTGCCCTGACCGGGAATCGAACCAGGACCGTCTGGTTCCCAGCCCGCGCTCAATCCACTGAGCTACACCAGCCAGGGCCCTTGAAAGGTATTTTGACACAAAATAAATAAACCAAACAACAGTGAATATAAATAACAATTTTATATGACTTTTATTTAATAAAACCATATATTTACAATTCAAAAAGTCCTAATTTGATACACTTTACTAAATAAAAGGTTAACTGTACACGCAATTAAAACATGATATGTAGCAAGTGTTATCAGGAACTATCAGCAAACTATTTAAAATAGTCAAAACTGAGCAGTTAAAAAGAATCTTTTAAAGGGAAACTCGCTTGCAGATGAGACTCCAGGCCTGGCGGGGACAGGCGTGGACAGGGCGGGCTGCCCGGGGTCGGGCGGCTTCCCCGGGGCTGCGGCCGCGCCCCTGCTCCAGTTTCTTTAATAATGTCCAACTCAAGCTGCCCTCCACAGAAAGGGGCCAAGGGACGCTGGGTGGAGACCGAGAACTTCCTAATGTCTAGAGGGGACAGAGCAAACCAGCCGGACCTCACGGGGTCCCTGAACAGGTCACGCAAACCTCTTTGGATCTAGAGATTTGATAAGCATTCCAGATTGACAGGGAATCCCGTTTAAAAACTTAGCGCACACATGGGGCCACCCGGAGGCGTCACACTGACGACCCACGTTACGGGCTGGGTTTGACGCACAGACGCTTTCTGAAGGGCCCTGGCACCGCCCGGCCGCGCCACTCTCTGTCCCGACTTAAGGAGCATCCTCACGGGCAGTAAGGAACTAGACCACCTTCCAGAACAGACGCCCGTGTTGCGGAACGAAAGGGGCGCGCCTGCGAGGGACCGCTCAGTCTGCTTACATTCAGCAGCGCAGTGTCGGGACCCTGCTGCATCTACACGGCGCCGAGACCTCTGGAAGACAGAACCTCCTCCGAGGGTCAGGTGAGCCGCGTTTAAAGGCTGAGGCGGAAAGTGGTACCCGGGACGCTCTGCAGCCTCCCTGGAGAATGCGGAAAGGAGGTGAGGGAACCAAGGGTTCCAGGAAACCGCACACGGAGCAGAGCCGGGACGGAGGGCGTGAGGACGGCTGCGGGCCCGGCCGCTGGCTATTGCACCTGGAGGTGTCACCAGCAGACGTGGCATAAGTGGAAAACCCATAAATGTAACACGCAGCCAGGCTTTAGCCTCCACCGCAGGTCTCCCAGCTGCAGGCCACACTCTCAAAGCCGAGGGCACCCCCAATGTCAGAAACAGGACCACCCCTGAGCTGCTCCCTGGGCTCGGTGCTGTGGCTGAGAGGGGCCACGCCACAGGGCTGCCAGGGCCCTGGGCCCCGGTGCGCCCGCGAGACCAGCACGGGGGAGCCTGCTTCCAGAGAGACGTGCTGGTCCTCTGGGCCGCTCTGTGCAAAGCCACCCATGTCTTTGAATTCAGGTAACCGAAGTTCTTAATACAAAGTGCTCAGAGCTGCTCAGGAAATCTGGAGCAGAGGTGCAGGCGAACTTCAGGAAACCAGCCAGGGTGGGAAGGCTGAGGCATGGACACGGAGCACGTGACGGCACTGTCTGGGCGGTGGGGGTGATCTCTCCTCAGTCCCCAAAACAGGCCACCCTCAAGCCACATGCATGAGGAGGGAGGCACCGGCACTCGGGGCTGACGCTGCCATGCAGGTGCCAAAGCACAGCGCTCTGGGAGGGCAAGGGAGCAGCGCCCCCGCCCTCGTGCTGTCAGAGGTCTGCCAGTAACCAGCAGGGAGCCAGGTGGCAGTCTCAGCACCGTTCCCTCCGCTCTGACTCAAAGGGAGGCTGCTTCTACCCGGTCTGCATCAGCACTGGGCCTGTCTCTGGGGCCCCGGACCTTCTGTGCGCACAGCTTCCTGCCCCTCCCGACCCCCAGACTTTCCTCTGCGTTCAGCAGGGCGAGGAGCACCCTCAGGGGCGCAGGGCTCCCACAGGACCCAAGCGTGCATTTCCGGCCCCAGGGCGTGGCTGTGGCAAGGCAGCGTGGTAAGACGTGGACCCGAGGGCGGCTGGAGCCCCAGGCGCCCATAAGCACTCGTCCGTGACCACCCACGAGGGCTCGGTGCCTCCGATGCATCTTTGGCAGGCGGGCTTTAAACACTGGACCTGTTTCTGGATTACCTTGGTAACTGAATCAGCAATCCCTGATTGACAGAATAGAGAACGGTGAGCCAAGAGCTTCTCTGAGGTCTCCCAAACCACTTCTCATGCACCTCGGCTAAGAAAGACGGTAACGTCCTTTCCAGGGGTTGACATACAGCATCACATTTAATCACTTTCGCTGGAGCAGGAAGGAGGGAGGCAGCTGCCGCCCTGTTTCTAAACCACGCAGTGTGGTGGTTGCCAGGCCGGCACTGGGTCATCATTCCACGGAGCTCCTTAAGGCTAAGCCTCGGTTTACTTCTTTACAAGTTCTGTTTGTTTGGTTTAAGGCCAACTCCAGCGTCAGGGATGAAACACGGCAGCGGCCCCTGTCCTCGGCTGCCAGCGCGTCTGTCCTGAACGACACGGGTGCACTGGGAGGTCTGCTCCAGTGCCCAGCGCGAGTCCACCTGCGCCTCAGTGTCTGAGAGACGGGCTTCCTTTCTCCATGTCCCGGCTGTCCCTCTGCAGCGCAGTCAGCACCTGGGAACCACAGGGGAGACATCCATGGGCGACCCGCAACATGCACCGAACCCGGATCTAGCAGGCTCGTGTGGCAACTCTGCCCCCACTTCTGCAGCTCCTGAGGCCGCCCTTCCACACCCGCACCCAGACTCACCTTCCCGCCACAGGGACCCACCACGCCCCCTCTGGGCAGAGGTCCTCCGACCACATCCCACCAGCCACGGTGCCAACAGCCAGGCTCTCCCCGACATCCTGCCCCTGTCCTTGCCACCGCCAGCACCGGGGTCCTGCTCCTTCCTGCGCTTTCCCAAAGTGGTTAGCTAGCTCCATTCTCTCTGCTCTCAGTTAACACCTTTAATTTTTAATTTTTGAAAGATTTTTACTTTTAGAGAAGGCGAAGGGAGAGAGAGAAACATCGATGTGCAAGACATATATGGATCGGTTTTCTCTTGCTCACCCTCAACCTGGCCCACAGCCTATGCCCTGACTGGGAATCGAACCGGTGACCCTTTGGTTCACAGGCCTGCCTCAATCCACTGAGCCATAGCAGCCAGGGCTGACCAATAATTTTCACTTAGTTCTTAAATGCAAGAAACAAAATGTCAGATCTAGCTTTAATCCTTTCTCTGTGTGAGAGTGCACGTGTGTGGGTGTGTGTGCACCTGTGTGGGTGTTTGCACAGATGGCTGGGTGTGCACGTGTCTGTGGGTGTGTGTACAACGTGCGGGTGGTTGAGTGCACATCAGCGGATGCTGCCACGCACGTGGGAAAGTGAAGGCGGCAACACAATCCAGGTGCGCTGGGGCGGGACCGCTGTCCCCAGAAACCATCCTCCTGCCCCCACGGGAGGGAGGGGCCCCGTGAGTGTGAGTTCTGTCCGCATTCTGTCTCCGGCACTTTTTAAAGGGTGGGGGGCTTGGGTTACAAAACGCCGTCTACTATACAGACAGCACCTGATGCCGAACCAGGAGTTCTGACCTCCTGCTGCCTCTGTCTGGCGGAGACCCGGAGAGGCAGCGCCTGCCCCGGCAGAGCCCAGCCTCGCACCCAGGTCTTCGGCACAACAACTCTGTGGGGCATTTCCTCCACTGGCTTCTGAACAAGGTGCTTCCTACATTCCCATGCTGAGCACCCCCCCACGGGGGGAAAGGGAACAAAGGGCCCACGCACCTGAGCCCACTTCTTGTTTCGACTCTGCATCTGAATTGTCGCTATGGAAGCAAAAAACTCCTCTGCGGGCAGGTGGTCGGGCAGCCGGGTGAGGAACTGGGCCATGTGGATGAAGTCCATCTTGGTCAGGATGTCCTCGAACAGCTTCAGGAGCCCCAGCGCCGTGCGGAACAGAAACTCCTCCCCGTCACGGCAGAACACGTCCCACACGCGGCAGGCCAGGTCCAGGGGCAGAGACTTGCTGTACAAGGTGAAGATCCTGGAAAAGAAGGCGGGGCTTTTCAGGAGTCGGGCGGCACAGAGACAAATGCTCCCCCTAAGTTGGTCACTTTAGCACTCAGACACATACGAGGGGGACCAAGGAAACCCCGGAATTTATACTGAAGTGCGTGTTTGTTCTCACATGTTTGAACCTCAGGCACCTTCAGAGCGCTGTCTGATGCAGCACACCTATCGAGACGTTTTCCCACGGCTCAAAACAGTGTTTGAACGCGTCGATTTGGATGCCTTTTAGAGCTTCTGACGTTTTTTGTTTCACCTCTCCCACGATGGCAGAGTGTTTCCCTTTGAGGACTTTTTTTCATCAGGAGAAACGGAAAAAAGTCACTCAGGGCGAGACCAGGCGAATAGGGAGGGTGGGGCCTGGGTGATGCCATTTTGGGTCAAAAACTGCTGAACACTCAGTGCAGTATGGGCAGGTGCGCTTCTAAACACCCGTCATGCACTGGGCAAACATGTTGGGAGAGTTCCAAAAAATTCACTGAAGCCGAACGTAGCCTCTCACAACAACGCCAGCTGGTGCACGGATACAGACGGTTCCTGGAACCCTCACCTAGTGGGAGAAGCCCGTCTCACGCAGGGCCCGCCGCCCTGCAGAGGGTAACTCTGGTTTTCTGAGGTTCTCCCTTCATAAAGAGGGGCTGGCAGTGCGGGAGCACAAGGCCAACATAAAAATGTTACGAGGCAGCATCACCGCGTGCTCTCATGCAGTATCTCAGGCACAGCACGACTTCCGAGTTACTGACACGGATTACTTTGCATGCAACAAGCACTTATCAAGCACCTGCTATGGGGCTGCTACGGCGGAGAGAGCTCCGCGTCTGGGGTGGGGGATGAAACAGCACACAGGAGTTCACAACTTGGCGCGCGCGCACGGGGACTCCACACTGTGCACACCACTGTGCACTTTTTCCCCAGTAGGGGTCAGCAATGAACAAAGTACATTTTTTCAAATACATCTGACATTGGGTTACAAGAAACTGACCTTAACAATGCAGACCATCAGATGAATGAAAGAAACACGAACATGTGTTCCCTTAAACAACCGTGATCACCACAGAGCAAACTGCCACACGCACCACACACAATCCTGAGCGCTCCCCAGCGCGACCCAGTTAAGCCCACCCACCCTCCCCTGGTGGGGCGCCTCCGTGAGCCCGCCCTCCTCCCTCAGCTGAGGGGCGCAGCCCAGCGCCGTGCCAGGCCCCCCCAGTCCTAGCCAGGTGCTCCTCCCTGCCTGCGCTCCCCGGCCGGGCACTCATCACAAGGCCCTGCGCTCACTGTCTCCCACGGAGGTGGCACAAGGGCAGGGACCCTGCCCTGCGTATCTCTGGGCGCAGCGCCCAGCGTGGCAATCCCAGAGTGCTGTGGGAGGGAACAGTGGACAGACTCCTGTCTGCTTTAGAGGTCAGAGGGATGGTTCTCACTAGACATGGTGACTCTCAGCTGGTGGGGACAGTCCCCATCGCTCCCAAAGAAAGCACTCTTCCACAGACATCAGTGTTTCCGAATGCCTGTGCCAGCTCGGGAGACTGGGCTCAGGAAGACCCCAAGCTCAGGCGCTGGGCTCGCACTGCGGGGTGGCCACGGGCAGGAGGGACATGCAGCCCGCAGTAGCGGGACTCTCCTTGTCCTGCAAGGAGTCCCCCCAGGAAGAGGACACCATGTGAGCCAGCCCATGCACAGCTGCCCCAGGCACGGGCTCTGTCTGCAGCAGACTCTGGGATGCAATTCAGTCCAAACCCTCCCGGCCGGGCGCTCTGCCTGGAAACAGCCACTCCTCCAGACCTGGAGGGAGAGTCCCTGTCCCACACCACACGCTGCTGACGCCCCGCT
Organism: Micronycteris hirsuta; assembly: GCA_004026765.1. NCBI lineage: Eukaryota > Metazoa > Chordata > Mammalia > Chiroptera > Phyllostomidae > Micronycteris > Micronycteris hirsuta. The sequence continues at coordinate 74,064 of PVJI01004059.1, forward strand.
GATGCTCAAGGCTTCCCCTATGAGTGCCTTCAAATTCTACAAGATGTGCCCTGGCTGGTGTGGCTCAGTGGATTGAGTACCGGCCTGTGAACCAAAGGGTCACCGGTTCAATTCCCAGTCAGGGCACATGCCTGGGTTGCAGACCAGGTCCCCAGTGGGGGGGGCGTGCGAGAGGCAACCACACATTGATGTTTCTTTCTCCTTCCCTTTCCCCTCTTTCTAAAAATAAATAAATAAAATCTTTACAAAAAATCTCTACAAGGTACAAGGAGAGCAAAGCAGTTTAGGGGAACAGGGACACAGACATCAGAGAGAAACCGCCCCAGGTCCTGCCACAGTGAGCGGTGGAGCCAGACTCTGACCCTGACACGTGGCCCAGGCCCAGGTCACCCAGACTGCCCAGGGTGCCTGCCGTCAGGCAGCCAGCGCCTGGCTTCGGGAATGTCACGGCAAGTCCCCTGCCTGAGCTTCGCACTGCCTCAAACACAGAGAACAGTCTCATCACTCAAACCAGCCTAATGGGAAGGGGAGGCCCAGGAGGCCTTTGTTTCCGGCCTCCGTCTAGAGGGCACTCCCAGCTCCATCCAGGACACGCTCAGTCACTGATTTTTCAGAAGAGGGTGAAAGTCGTGATGTTTCATGTCACAGGTTTTCAGACTGCGAGCCTGGACCGCAGGCGCGTGCCCGCACTCCTTCCTGCCAGTTCACTCACGGAAACCCAGGCCCTTGCATCTGGAAAGTAGAGTCTCGAGTGAGAAACGACCAGGAAACAGGCTATAAGAGGGAGCGTGACAACAAAGAAATTCCTTCACAATATCCCTCAGGTCAGAGGTGTGTATGGTCTCTGTAAACTACTTTAGAGCTTCGGAACTTTCTAAGATGAAGGCAACACGGGAAGGATCGGAATGCCGTGGTCGAAACCCAAGAGCCCGGGTGCTAAGCCCCTCCCCAGGCACTGCCGCCCTCCGTGAGCCGGTGCCTGAGCCCCAGGCCCTCCGATCCAAGCAGGGGAGCCCCGTCGTCAGAGTGAGTGTCACACGCTGCCGAAGTGTCACGGGAGACCGAGAGCTGGTGGTGAGCGCGCACTTCACACGGGGAAGTGTGAGCCGTGCTGCACTTGGTGGTAGATCCGTTTTTGTGTGCCGAGACGGAGTTTTATGGCCTTGATTGTCCTTTTTAAAAGATTTTTATTTATTTTTACAGAGAGGGGAAAGGAGAGAGAAAGAAGGAGAGAACATCAATGTGTGGTTGCCTCTCATCCTAGGCCTGCTGCCAGGGAGCGAGTTGCTGGCAGCCGGGATTCATCGCGCTACGCAAAGCACGCACAGGGCGGATCCACCATGCACGTGCAATTCGGAGGCAGGCCCGGCTGTCCTGGGCATAGACAGGGCTTTTGGGGAGGCGGTGTGGCACAGCAGAAGAAACAGACAGACCTGATCACTCACCGTGGGGGGGCGACTGGGTGAGGGCCTGGGTGGCTTCTCTTGCGCCCAGACGTGCACCTGCCCCCCCTCTCCCCGCGATGTTAAAGTGAAAGGGTGGGGCCAGGGGAGAGTCTCCGGAACAGCAGTTCTAGGGCCGGGCCCAGAGGAACCCCTGCTCAACTTGCCTGCGCTCCCCCCAGTGCCCACCCTGTTTTTGACCTGAGTTTCTGCCTAACTCTTGGCACCTAACGGAGAGCTGGGATCACCGCAGACCAGCTCTACATGCAGGCTGCGGTGGACGAAGGCACGGCTTTCCGTGCTGGACTCCACTCACATCTATGGAGGACCTGCTGTGGTCCTCGCCCTTCGCTGGGACTGCAAACGGGGAACACACATCCTACTCGGGCCTCGCTCTACGAACAGCCAGGTGTGTCACTTCCTGCTTCAGCAGTGGAGACAAGTTGACCCCTGCGGTGGCCCCATCAAAGCGCAGAGGGCAGCACCCACAGCCACCAACACCTCATGTCATCAGGTGTCGGCCGTGGAACCCCAGAGCCGCCTTGTCACTTAGAAGCCCTGCACTCGGCTTCCCTTGGCACTTCCGACGGTGGTGGCCCCTGCCTCGCACTCCCCGGAGCATCACCAGCGCAGTGATGTCATCTCTGGAGCCTGAGCCAGGGACCCTTGTGACCAAACGCCCCAGAAAGGAGTGCACACCCGTGGGGAAGCGCACCAGCAAGGACGCAGCGGCTTGGGCCCGGATACCCGCTTTGCCCTTCAGCTTGCTGGACGACCCCGGCAGCCCCTCTACCGCTCTGAGCCTCGGTTTCCTCGTCTGTGAGACGGAGGTGTCCTGATTCACACCAAGAGCCCATTCTGGGGTTCACTGGGGCCACATGTGCAAGTTCTGCAGCCAGTTCCCCGGCCACCTGGGTTACAGCCGTCTTCAGACTGGAACAGACAGCAGGCCAGCCCCAAGTCCCTGCCGGGGCCACCTCACGGCCTGACGCGTGCTACTGCCCAGCAACACCAGACCTGTGGCTTCAGCTACAAGCTCCGACTCCAGCTCTCGCTCCCAGCAAGAAACCGGTGGAGCCAGAGCAGTCCCAGGACTTAGGACAGGAAATAAGCACCGAGAACCCACAGGCCCATCCCCACGGGCGCAGATGAGTCTGCTTTCTATAAGGGTGGAGCCTTTACCTTCTACAGGGAAGCCTAGTCTCTCTTGAAGAAAGTGAGCAAAAAAATAAATAAAATCAAACCAGCTCTATTGCCAGCAGTTCAGATCACTGCTCACATTAGCGTTGAAGCCTACACAGCCTTTTCGGTCGAGTGACGCCCCGTTTCCGCACTGCCCCTTACGTAAGTTGAGGGCTGGGGTGGTCACCTTGCAGTGCCCTGTGATGAGGTTGGGGGAGGTTGGGGGAGGAGGGAACAGGCCAGGAGAGGCCACAAGGCAAGTTCCGGCGAGGCTGCGGCGTGAGCTGGCTTGCGGCTTCGGAATCGCAACCACACCCTTATGCCCGCTGCTCACTTCGCTCCCCAAAACCCATGCTCTCTGGGGCGACGCCCACTCCTCCTCGGGCAACCACATCCACCTCTGAACGAAGAGCTCCGCCCCAGAACTCTTGGGAACCTATCTTCCTGTCTACTTAGGTGTCCAACAGGCACCTCAAAATCGGTGTCCAAAACCAAACCCATCGGCCGCCCTGCTGACCCCAGCCATCTGTGTCTCCAATCAATGCTGGTGGCCCCGCAGCCCCTCGCCAGCTGGACACTGGAGAGCAGATGATGACCCCAGCCATCTCCTGTGCCTCCATAGGCCCTCGCGGGCACCCCCGCTGTCCTCTCTCAGACCCTCCACTCCCTACTGTCCACCGGCTTCTCAGCCTTAGCGCAGACCCTGGTCTTCTCCCTTTAGTCTGTCTCTGCCTCCAGGCTTCCCTAGCGCCCAAGCAACCTAGAACTCCCTCTGGATATGACCCATCTTCATCTTCACCCCAATCCAAAGCCTTCCTCGTGGCCCCCGTAATTCTGCCCAAGCTCCTCAGCATGGCATCCAAGACGTACCAGGACCTGGCCCCCACCCTCTGTCCTGCCACCCCCACGTTCACTACAGGCCCCCACACCACCAAGCCCCCACGCTAGCCCTGCTAAGTCTGCACCACCACGTGCTGCCCCCAGGCCCTGGCGCGGGCTCCTGTGCTACCCCTGTGCACTCTGACCCCTAAGCCTGGATCCAGAGCTGTCCTCCCCGCCTGGCTTCAGAGAAGCACTTCCCATGCGGTACAGCTGTCCACGGGCACCTGTCTCCCTCTAGACAGGTGCTCCTGGTGGCGAGCTGTGTGTCCTGCTCACCACTGGGCTCCAGGTCCCCAGAGCGCCCAGCACAGACAGAGTGACACCACATTTAACACACGGACAGGGTGGGGGAAGGGGAGAGGAGAGGATGCAGACAACTGTAACTGAACAACAATAAAGTAATTAAAAAACAAAACAAAACAAAACAAACAGACAAACGGGGCTTTGAAACCAATGAGGTCCGAGACCCCACTTCTCCCCGGGGGCCACAGACGTAGCACAGAAGAGCGACAGTACCGCGGATGCCTGGGGTGCCGGGGCAAAGGAGACGGGCACGCGGGGTGGGCCACTGAGCCCTGCAGGGCGCTGCGCTCCGAACACAGAAACGCAGACTTACCAGTCGATCAGGTAGATGTCTGGAGTTAAGTTGTTTTTCTTGAAATGAGCAAATAACTTCGGCAAATTTTCTTCAAAGAACACCTCAAATGCAGCAAAATAAGTCAACATCTGGGGAGACAATGTGAAAGACACGAATAAACTAATTACCAGCACACACTGCCGACCAACAAAACAAAGTCCACGCGCTTCCGCCCTCTGGACGGGGCAGTCGGGTGCGGCACACCGGCCTCTCCACCATAGCACGGCTCGCCCGCTGCTCGCCGCAGCCTTGTGCCCTGAGACCCCGGGCTGCGGACAGACTGGCAGCTGGCAGCCCTGCGTGGAGCAAGCCTCCGTGGTGGTCAGCCATGGTCAGAATGGAGCGCTCTGCAGTTCAGGCAGGCGCCCCGCTGCAGGCCCGATGCTGCCGTGCACGGGACCAACTGCGTCCGGGCTGAACAGCCCCCCCCCCCCACCCCCGTGCACGCTGGGAACCCAGAATGCCGCCCTTCACTGCGGTGGTCTGGAACGGAGCCCGCAGCGTCTCTGAGGCCGCCTGCCCACGCAACCACTAGTCTTCACAGTAACTTTGCTTGCTGTACTTGGTTATTTCCTCAATTTATAAACAAGAAAGCTGAAACCAACCTGCCGGGTAAGGACACAGCACTAGCGTGTGGCTGGGACTTGCACCACGTCCGTCCCACTGCGCCGCACTCTTTCCCGAGAACCAGGAATGAATCCCCGGGGCGGGGGGGGGCGGGGGGGGGACATACACGCCTCCCACCCCACCCGAGCGTGCGGGGGGGGGGGGGGGGTGGTGCTGTGACCCTGGTGCTTCAGGCGCAGGCAACACCGCTCTGGCTTCAGGAGGCAGTGGGGGAGGAAACGCTCAGGGAGAAGGGAGCGGCCATTGCCTCTGATTTACCAGTGCAGGTTTCCACCCACACACAGGGCCTGCGGGTGACTAGGGCACAGGGCAGGCGTGTGGTGTGAAACTGCAGCCACCGCTGCACAGCTGGAAGGGGCGTGGCCCAGGCCCATCCCACGTTCACTGGCTGGAGGCAGGCGGGCAGACGCAGCTCTCGGGAGCTGCCCGCTCGTCTTAGTGAATGGCCGTCCTGTAAACCCAGAGCTTTCAATGGGGCGGGTGGACTCTGCCTTCCAGGGGACGTCTGGCAATGTCTGAGGACATTTTCAGTTGTCACAACTGGGGGGAGGTGCTACCGGCACCTAGGAGAGGCCAGAGAGGACATCCAAAGAACAGGAGAGCCCCGCCTGCACCGCCCGCGCCCAGTGCTGATGCTGACCCTACTGAGAGGCTGCTCTGAGGTCCCACTCACCATTACAGTGCTGTGACTGTTCCTTATCAATTAGGCCAAGTTCTTTCCTTTAAAGATTTTATTTGTTTTCTTTTAGAGAGAGGGAAAGGGAAGGAGACAGAAAGGGAGAGAAACAGCGTTGTGTGAGAGAGAAGCAGTTGCCTCTCATGGGCCCCCGAGCGGGGACCTGGGCAGCAACCCAGGCCTGTGCCCTAGACTAGGTATTGACTCGGAGACCTTTAGGTCTGCAGGCCGGCGCTCAATCCGCTGAGCCACGCCAGCCAGGGCGCCAAGATACTTAAGCACAGTTCTTATCACATGTTGCCAAAGAGAATGCTGGGGTCTTATCTTCAAAATGAGGAGCTACTTAGATGTAAGTCACTTTATGATACACGGAAAGTGTTTTCTGGCCATGAAAGCAGTGTCTGTAAATGCCCATGGAAAAAGCGTACGCTCACCCACCACCTGCTTTCACGGCTGAGGGTGGGAGCCTCCGCCTGAGAAAGGCCAGCGTCCTGTCTTCAACGCTTTCCCACGGAGCAGCTCTCCACAAGCACTGCTACCGCATGGGGTACATCCCTGGGTTTCAGTCAACCGCTCTGTGCTCCCCGAACCTCATTTTTAAAGGTTTTCACTTTCACGCTGAAATACAGTTTTAAGTTACTACTGAATAATTACAAATAACCGTGCGACAACCCGCTTTGTGCTTAATGCTTTGTCCACACTGTGACTCACTGAGACGCTTATGAGCAGAATCACACACCAATGCCGCGTGCCATACTGACACTCAACGCCGACTCCCCTCTGAAAGGGGTCTGCCCGTCATCCTTCCCCTGCAGCCGCCCACCGAGCAGCGCTCTCTAGGCTTAAACACGCGCGCGCTGCTGAGCAGGAAATGCTCGGGGCCCTGACTGTATCGGACAAGGACATCCCAGCTGACTTAAGCCATCGGGCCACTGGGGTCTTCGAGTTCCGGTGACAATTCCCTGCCCACTCCATCAGCAGGTCAAGGCCCTGCTAACTCAAAAGATAACGCGTTTGTTAAACTGGCGGCTCTCCTCTGGGCCACACACAGCAAAGGACTCTGGAAGCCGGAAGCCGAAGGGGTGAACCCTGGCTCCTCCCCTGGCCAGGGGGGGGCCATTGGCACTCGGAGCCTCACTTCCCGTCTGTCAGTGCCAAGCACGTGCGGGGCCTCCTGGGCCACAACCCTCGCTGTGCACACCGCTTGGCACTAAGAGGGGACTGCGTAAACAGGGCCCCTCCGTTCACCCAGGACCCACAAGAGCACCCTGAACACACTGCCGCCGTGTCCGAGGACGGAGCTAGCCAGAAACACGCCTCTGGCCCGTGGAGGTGCAGCGTCCCAGTGCGCCAGTGAGCAGCCTGTGCGCTCAGTCACGCCACGTCCTACGAGACGGACCCAAGCACAGAGACCGCCCACACTGTGCGCGTGATTCTGCAGAAGCCCCCTCCTCCCTTGTGTGCAGAACATAGTTTTAGAAATGCTTTCTGAAAGAGCATATTCAGAAGTTCATACATGTGGCTGTTAACCGTGTGTTTTTAAAAATCAACACAATGCCCAAATAACCCTCCACCTTCTATGGTGCTATTTACTCTGAATCCCGCTTAGTAGAAGGAAATGTATTCTTTTTCCACTGAAAACACAGACTGATCAGGCAGTCCCTGCTGTGTGGGGGTGCACACACGGGGCACGTACACAGGGGTACTTACAAGGCCGTGGTCCACTCGGAAAAATGCCATTTGACAGGGTTTATTCAAAAGGTTGGAAAACGCAATGAAGGCATCTGCAGTGTCTAAGTTCAGGATCAGCACTGCGGCGATGAAGGACATGCCCTGGACCTGAGGGAAGGAGAGGACGGGGAGTTACACCGGCGGCCTGCACGGTGGATGAGAAGCCCTCCACCCACAGCCGCCCCCCAAAGCTGAGCTGACAGCCCCGGCGCTGACCCGTCTCCCAGGATGCACTGCTGCGCCACATCAGCTGCCTTGTCTGCTCTCCTTCACCCCCATGTCCCCGTGTCCCCAGGCACCTGCCGTCTGGGATCCTGCCCCAGACTGCAGGTCCCTGTGCCCGAGAGACGTGTGTCCACCAGCGGGTCAGACCAGGGCCACGCACACACATCTGCCAAGCCACAGACACAGCAGCAGCGCGGTTTTAACATGTTTACTGCTAAAGGCTTTTTTTTTTTTTCATTTAATGCTGAAACAATCACATGCAAAAAACAAAAATCAAATCGAATGAGCAATGTGACAAATGCCACAGAGCAGCCATGTCGGCACAATTTCTTTACAAGGAAACGGGCAACTTGGTGCTGAGGGGGCTTCTCCTTCTCAACCAAAAACAGGGGCATTCAACTGGACACTGCGGCTAACATGTGCCGGGCAGTACTCTAACTTCCGTTTTAGACAACAACATTGTAAAATATTGGAGAGGTTCACTTACATAGCCCACATCCGGCCGGTAACAAGTGTAAGCGCCCAAAACACTGTGCAGCATGTCATGGTACGGGCCGCCCTGAAAGGACCAACACACCGAGAGGACACATGCAGAAGTCTTGTTAGTGCTCAGGACAACCTCTGTGCCGCCGCCACCACCGCCGCCGCCGCCGCGCACGGAGTAGGAGCCAGTTGCCAAGCGTGTGCCAGCAGCTGTGCGTGCTGCGGAACTTAACACACAGACCACCAACCCAGTTGGCCAGGGAGTCCGCAGCTCGACCTGCCAAGCTGCCCTGGAAAAGCTGGTGGGTCGGGGTTGAGCATCTTGCTGGAAACATGCCCTTCACTCGGCTCCTGCTGCATAACTGTGTCCTCTCGAAGGTCAACGGGGCCCCAGGGTCCTCCTGTCCAAAGCAGGTCAGTGCTGACCGCTGTCCTGAATCTGCCTCCCAGCTGTGCCCTCCCCCGGACCTCTCCCTCCCTCCCTGTCACTGCCTCGTTTCTTCTGGTTTTCGATACAGCAGTTTCGAAAATACACTCTACATCCTAAGTCCTAACAGCCTCCATTGATTCCGAACCTTTCCCCAGCTCCCCCATCCCTTCAGATTTCCATTTGTCCCTCTAACTCCTTCTAAAAATGTAGGTGTTGAAATTTCTTTTTCTCAGTGAGCACAGAGAAAGCAGAAGTGCCTCACACAGATGTCAGCGTGTCTGAAGACACCATGAAAGGGTGGGCTTGGTCCTGCACGCTGACCCCCGCTGCCTTCCACGCGCCTGCAGTCAGCATGGGAACATGGAGCATGCCTGGGCTGTGGCTGGGGGGAAGCCACCGCACAGGGGACTGCATGTGGCTCACAGAAGGACGCACGGCCCAGCTATCACTCTGACACAGAAGGAAAAGACACTGCCAGAACACAGAGACGAAGAAGAAAGCACAGCAAGAGGAGAGTAAGGAGAACAGTCAGGACGGGAGGCAGACAGAAGGGGGGCGGGAGGGGCCTCGGGGGCAGCCCCAAATGCCCACCTGAGGACTAGTGACCTCACTGACTGTCACCAAAGGATACCTGGTCCAGGCCAGACGAGAAACCAAGGGTGCTGCACTGAACTTCTCTGAGCGCGAGCCGCTTTAACCTCACAGGGCTCCCGCCCCCATGCTTGTGTCCGTGCTCGGGAGCTGTGTGCCCGCTCCTCGGTGACGAGGTGGTGGCAAGAGATGACAGCGCCTCCCTTAACTGCCCGCAGCAGGTCTGGACGGCTCGTGTCTCCCCACTCTCCAGCCCCCTCTCTTGGTCTTTTCCTACTGCACCTATGAAATCCGGAACTGTGGGAACCACGGATGGAGGGAGACTCACCCAAAAGAGCCCAGAGGGAAACAGAAAAGCCATTTGCCCCAAACCCCACTCAAAAGAGGACCCTAAGCTGCCCCTCCTCTTTCTACAGCAACATAGTCACCCAGTGACCCCCAAAGTCAATGAGGCTGAGTCCCCAAGGGGCACTCCATGAGCACATCTGGGTACAGGTACGGGAGGCTGGGTCTCAGCTTCGGCAGGGTGTTGGCCCCCTCAGGACCCAGTCCCTGTGCCCAACAGCCCTTCTCAGCCAAAGCTCCGCCCCGACACTCCGTCCTCCAGAGCAGGACCGCCCACAGCTGGCTCCCAGCCCACACAGAGCAGCCGTGAGTAATGAGCATCCGTGGGGCCGAACTGCAGGGTTTCTGTCCCCTCTGCTACCAAGGCTCTCCCCCAAAAGGGACCGGGGGTTCCCCAACCCCTCAGTGGTCTGATGCTTCCATTCCAGTCCTTCTGCCTGGAATGTCATTCCCTTCTCTGGCAGACTGTCACTCAAGCCTAGTCCAAGCGCAGCCTCAGAGCCGTTTCCCCAGGAACGCTACCCTGACCCCTGTCCCTGACCCCTCTCCATGGCCGCACCACCAGAGGGAGCCTTTCCTCTTCTGCGCTGTCACGAGCACCTGGACACACCCGTGGTTTTGCAAAGCCCACGTGTCAAACTCTCCATCTCCTGCCTCATTCTAGGTGGCGGATCACTGACCTGTCCTCATTTATTCCACTGCCCTGTCCTGGTTTCCTAGTGTTGTCAGTCAGGTCTGGAGCTAGAAACAAGGGCGTGACAGAATCCGATGGGGGACTCCAAGGTCACTCTGGAGGCAGTGAGGTGATTGGAGAGAGGAGGAGGAGGTCAGGAGAGATGTGTGGAGACCAGGTGCAGCGACCCACAACAGATGAGAACCTGAGCTAAGTAAAGGCAGTGGGAGCAGAGAAGGGCCACATTTGGGAATATTCAGGGCAGAGCTGGCCGGAGCCGCTATGCACCAGACAAGGAGGGTCAAACAAGATGCTGGTGCCCCTGAGCCCATGGGGAAGCGCCTCCCCAAAGAGGACATTTGGTCCTGCCGCCACAGCTGGCTTCATGCTGGGCCTGCTGGTCTACCTGCTAGGACACCCCGGAGGCTGCCAAGGATTTCCCTTTGCCCCCCAATGGAAGCACAGGGACCGTCCCCCGAGAGTGTGGTCCCGGCGCAGAGGCAGCCTCCAGGGCCGCACTGACAGACGCGCTGCACGCGGGGCTGCGTCGGGCCCTAGAGACGCTCCTGGTGCGTGTGCGTCAACAGGGCAGAGCTGCCTCCCGAGGCAGAAATGCGGCCACAGGAAGTATTCACTGGGAACCATCAGTTATTCTTGCTTTTAAAAGTCTCAATAGAGTAACGTAAAAACCGCCCTCCCTCGCCACTCCTCCCCGCAAGAAACCCAAACACTTTCCAAACTTGATGACGAATGTCTGTGATTTCACATCTGTGACTATTAGACAAACATACTTGAAAGTAACAAATAAAAACCACCTACTTGCTGGAAGATGCAGAGGTTAGGGAATGTTCTAGAAATGTCCAGTTTAATAAGCTCCAGACTGGCTTCTCTGTCCGCTGCTGAAAACCCAGCATCTATCAAAAGATGGAGAGTCGTCACGCCTCTCAGAGGCGGCACCACTCAAAGGCTCGGTGGTTTCGCAGCAGCGAGACCAGGAAAGCGCTTCCGACAGACACGGACCGAACTACCACTCAAAACGAGGGTCTACAGAGCTTCTCACTTTAAGGGCAAATGGCAGGCGCTCTCCCTCTGGGGAGCGGCCCGAGCCATGCCCTTTCCCTTCTTCTCCCCGCCCCCCACTCCCTTCCCCACAGGCAATGGGCAGCTGGCCGCTTGTCCCAGGCTAAGACCCTCAAGCTGTCCCCACACCCCCTTTCCTCTGGCCAGCAGACAAAGGCACTGGTCGCTGAGTCTAGAACACACTGCTGTGAACGCAGACCCCACAAGCGGTGTGGCCGTGGGACACTCACTCCTGTCATCTGACAAGGAGCAAAAAACAAAAGAGATACCACTTAACCAACACAAGCATCATTCTTGTGTGCTATGGGGGCTCTAAAAGCGTTATCTAGCAAATGCGGGGTTCAGTGCCATCGGAGGCAGTTCCCACGCTCCTCTGCAAGCCGACGCCTGAGCGACCCTGGGTGCCGCCTGTCTTGCAGACGTGTGTGAGGGAAGCCACCGTGATCACGGCCGGCCCTCCAGCACGTGAGGACACAAACCCCTCGCAGGACCTGGTATGTTCTCTTCTTCAGAAAAGTTTTTTTTAAAAACTTGTTTGCTCTTAAAAAAAAAAAACCCTTTTCCACGAAGCTTTTTGTAACTCGGCAGCAAGCACTGCCTCGGCTGAGCGCCGTCCCTGCTCGGTGACGACGCCACGCACCACTGAGCAGGGAGCCCGCGGCCGCAGTGGCATACACACCTTCACTCTCCGCCTCGGAGCCGCCCGCGCTGAAGGACCGCCACCTCTCCTTGGCTCGGGCGAGGCAGATGTCGAAGAGCTCTGGAAGAAAAGCCCACGGGCACGGGTGAGCACACTTGCGCAGAAACCCCAGGGGACACACTGCTGCCTCTTGGGAACACTCAGAGCCCAATGGCTGACTGCGCCCTTAGTAAGGCCACTAACCCCCAGGCCAGCCCGAAGAGTCCCTGCTGTCTAAAGGCCTCGCGGCGCGCAGAAGCAGCACCTACACCACTGCCTGACTTGCCTATCACCACACAGCCCGCCCGGCAGCAGCGGCTTTGGTTCGCGGGCCCATCGCTTCCACCAGACTGGGAGCTCCTTGGGCTAAGACCGCGAGGGTCCCGCCGTCACACATGCACCCAGAGCGAACAGACCAACGCCACCAAGGACGACCCGACCGATGCAGGGAGGGAGAGAAAGCCCGTCGACTCCTGTGGCACTGGAAGGGAGCAGGGGCACAGAGAGAACTGGCAGAGACTCCAAAAAAGAGGGGATCTTTGGGGCCAAGAAGTATTAGACGGGTCCCCCGCACGTCTCCCCCAGATCGCCCCCACATTCGCATGCTCACACTTCGCCATTACACACAGGCCTCCACGGGGATCTCCGCGCCCCATTCTTCCAGGGAGAACGAGCGTGCGGATGGAGCCCACACAGACCGCCAGGCTCCGCGCCCGTCTCAGGTGCCTCCGGCTCTGGGGCTCCCAGCCACCCGATGTCCCAGACTGCTAACGATCACGAAGACTTCAACTGCAGCTCCCCAGAAAATTGTTATCACTTTCCTTTCCCAGCACTACTTTCGGAGAATACAGCAGAGGACACCTGCCTTCTGGGCAGTGCATATTATTTTATTAAAGTGAAAGTCAAATCCCCTCATGCCCCAACAAGCAAAAGCTGCATTAATGACCTCCCAGCCTCGTGCAGGACCTGACTTACAGTGTGCGCTCACCCACAGACAGAAGACGGCACCACCGTGCACTACGGCTTCCCATCACCATCGTTACCCAGGAGGCAGTGCGCACCCTAATGCCAATGCTGCTGAGGGTGGAGCTGAGGGCTGCAGGGTCAAGGGCCTCTCACTGCTCTTGGCCTCCAGGAGGAGGGGCTCAGCCTTGATCATTTCGGCAGGAAAGGAAGGAAAACAACTGTGGGGCCCAACGCCCGGGAGCCACTTCCCAAATGAGGCATGTGACAGCTACTGCACAGACGCTGCCGCCTCAAGGTGGAAGAGGCGCAGGAGCCAGAGCTCTGGAACGCACCCCCTGCATCCCCGGCCTCACTGACGCGCTCGCTGGGGCAGGGGAGGGTGTCAGAACAGGGACACCTTCCTCCCAGACCCCTATGAGGGAACGGAAAGGGTACAGTTGGGGTGACTTTCAAGAGTTTCCAGTTGCAGACGAGCGCAGCTCGGGCCTTGGAGCCAACAGGGCCGCTCGCACTGTGGCCCCGGCTCCCCCACACAGCAGCCACAGGCTGGCAGCCCTCGGCCCGCCTTCCTCAGGACACTTGGCTCTCTCCACAGGAAGAGAAGGCCGCAGCTCCTGCTGTCCACGTTAGACAGACACGCAGGTGAGGAACCTAACGCAAGCCTGGCCGCAGCACGTGGACTCAGCCGCCTGCACTCTCATACTGGCTCATGTGCACAGAGCCGAGATGAAGTGGGAGCTGGGAAGGCGGCATCCATCCACCCGTTCGCCCGCCCACCCGCTCATTCAGCAAACACTTCCCGAGGGTCGGCCACGTGCAGAGGGCCACGTGGGGCCCGGGGACAGCGCGGAGAGCACGACAGGGGAGGCCCAGCTTCGAATGCTGATAATAGTGCAGGCAACGGACATCCGGCAGCTGATCACACAGGAAAGATGCCATTTATAGAAGATGAGGCGATATCAGGATTTAGACAAATTCTCAAGACATGTAACTAATTACCTGGAACTGATTAATTAGCTGTTTAGCCTAATCTATCAACGATGTGGTCCACAGAAGATTTTAATTTAAATGAAACCATGCAGGCATCGGTGAGGGCCCACAGTTAAGTGTGCGTGCACACACACTCACACAACCCTCCGCACAACACGCAGCTGGCTCAGTTAGACAAATTGTTGATAGCTTAAGAAACTTCCAAGAACAAGGACTGGAGTAACTGATCGGCCATTTCTCCAACCTCTGCTTCTGGGGATGCTTCTAAAACACCACGTGTTTGCACACGTTAAACGCTATGCTTCTTCTCGAGTGCAGATGTTCAGTTCTCGGCAGGTACAGATCAGCCATGAGTGGAGCTCTAAGGCCACTCTCAACAGGAGGCAGTCACCACGCTCAACAGGAGGCAGGGACTCGAGACGGAGCAGGCCGACCGGCCTGGCGGCCATCACGGGGTAGGCGAGCCCCTCACGAGGCGAAAACCATGATGATATGAACCCCATGCACAGAGAAGATACAAATCCAGTTTAGCCTCAAGGCCTTCAACTGCCACCATCAACTCCACAAGCACGTAACTGGGTACAAATAACATAAAGACGACAAGGAAGGAGACCCTGCCCCCCTGCAGACGGGGAGAAAAAAGCAAAAAGCGACAACTGCCCATGACGAAACCCTGAGCCGCAGCCGGTGCACTCCTGGCCTGGATCCCATCAGGACGCAACGCTGCGCACAGAGCGGGGGCGCGCAGGGCACGCGGGCAGAGGACGACGGGCACGCGCAGATGAAACGCATGCATGTGGCAGACAGCCAGCCCGCCCCAGGAAAGGTGAGTCCAGAGCTCACCTCCCCGTCGACACTTAAGCCACCAGAACCTCGAGCGCCCGGTCGAGTGTAGGATGCTGGTGCCCTAGTGGTGCTTATACGTAAGCTCCCTGGGAAGAAAGGCTACAGAAAACCAACAGTCCCCCAAACACGGCCGCACCTCTCCTCCCCTCCCCCTCATGTCCTGATCAAGGCTTGCTTTCTATGGAGAAGAGATCCTAACAAGCTCCGCCCACTGATGCTACGATTGTGACACCACACCCACAGGTGCTGCCCTGGCTCTTCAGGGAAGCCGGCAGGTGTGGGGGGGGGGGGGGGAAGGCCAGTGACAGCTCTGAGCTACCAGGTAACTGAGGCGCTGGGAGTGAGCCCAGGCCCTCCAACAGTCTCCCCCTCTGGGAGGACACAGTCGCCTGGCCTCTCCAGAGTCACAGCTGCACACAATGCTTTCCTTTCTTCCTACCAGGGCAGACAGGACAGGAGACACCCCAGGACCCGCTGGGGGGCGGTTCCCTGAGTCCACGATCATGCAAGCACTCACCATGGGTGATGTTCAACTCGTTGCCGATGGCCAAGCTCCAGACCTTGCCTCTCACGCTGGGAGGGATCCCCTGCCACCACAGATCTCGTACTTTCCTCGAGCACCACCTGGGCACAAAGGAACCATGCGGCTGTGAGTCTGTTGTCACTGAAGAAGCATCTGCCCGTGTGCCTACCCCAAACCATGGGAGCAGGGCGTACACAGGGGGATGGTGAAGCCCCAGTCCACAGGGGCTGACAGTCCAGCATTCCAGAGACGAGGAAATCAATGACTATCCCCACTGGGCACCTACAGCGACAGGCACATCGAGGGCACTGCACAAGCAGAGAAGGTGCCACAAGCCAGAGGGGCTCAGGGCTCTATCCTGGAGCTGAATCCTCAGCAATGGGCAGCGGTTTAAGCAGATGAAGTGGGGGAAGGACTTTGGAGCAGAACGCACAGCAGCAGGAACCCACCCCACTGCTGCGGAAGTTGTTAATAGCTGTGGGGCCGGGGAGGCCTGTGCAGAGCTGTGGGCGCAGGCGCGGGGCAGCCACCGCACTCCCTCCTGCACAGGGGGCGCGCTCGGGGACAACTGCCCAACTCGAACGGCAGCGGCAAACTCCGCAAACCCAGATCGTTCTCAGCTGCCAAAGCTGTGGAGGTCTGCTGCACACGGTGACTCACGCTGCCATTAGACGGAGATGGAGGTGCCAGAGGCTCCCCAGGGCTCCTCAGCACCATCCAGTGCGGAGAGCATGGGCTGAGGCTGCGGAGCAGGTCTGCACCCCGACTCCGACACCACGCTTCTCTGGAACCCCGAAAAGAACTCCTCCTCCTCTCTGGCATGGAGCTGAGGAAAGCCCCCCTGGAGGGCTGTTGTGGAGGTCAGCGGATGGTGCCCAACAACACGGCCCGGTGCCTGGCACCCAACTGGTGTGCTGCACGGAAGCTGCTGCCAGGTGCAGCATCCAGACTACACTGAGCACCGTCAGTGCAAGAGGGGCAGGGGTGGGTTCTGCAGTCACACAGGGAGACAGCCCGAGGCCTCTGAGGACCTCAACTCTTGTCACTGAGTCCCATTTGAGAAAAAGACTGTTTCCTGACTGCGCCCAGCCTGTTCAATAAAAGCACTGCCTAGAAAAGAGGCTCCAGGAAATGCTGCTCTTCTAGTGGACACCCTCAACGGGGCCATCTGACCCCGGTAAAGCAGCTGAGTGACACCCGGGTAAGTTCCAGGGGGGAGGCCTCCCCATCCTGACAGGTGGTTCAGGCTGAAAGCAGCAAGCGCAGAAGGGAGACTGGCCGCGCCTGCTGTCCACACACTGCCCCAGGCATCCTGAGCCACGGGGAGAAACGGTCTGCAGCTGCCCCTCGGATATAAGGGTGACAGCAGCTGCCAGACTCTGCTGGGTACTGGACCCTGGGGGTTGTCCTGACAGAGAACAACCAAAGCGGCGTATCCAGGGGAGTCTCCTCCAGTAACCGGGACAGGAAGCCTTCCCCACAAAGACTGAGCTTTAAAGAATGAAGAGCTGGCTGAGGAGCTCCAGGGCAAGGGTGTTGCAGGCACGGGAAGGGACTGTGCAAAGGCCCTGTGGCTCCCGATGAGAGGGCCCCATCAGAGGGAAGAAGGGAAAGGCGAGGAGGCTCCAGTGGAGGGAAGGAGTTCAAACTCTGCAACATAGGCCTGGGCGTCAGAGACCGCTCTGGCCGCTGGGCAGAAGACGAGCTGAAAGAGGCAGGGGGAGCTGTCGCAGGACAGGGAAGGGACAGTGGGGCCTGAGCCACAGCAGGGGAGCTGACCCCGGGTCTTCATCAGAGACAGCGCTGGGACCCCCGAGCAGCACAGCTGCCAGCTGGAGACCCTCGAGACAAGGTCTGGCGCAGCGGCGCCCGCTCCGCAGGCTTACATGGTCTCCCAGTGGGGCAGGACCTCATTGTTCCACGTGAGGACCGCGTTCCCGATGCTTTCTTCGAGCCTGCACCTCTCCTCCAGCTGCTTCTTCCTCCGCCGAGCTTCCTTCAGCTCTGGGAACCACAACGGAAAACGAGAAGAAGACGTCCGTTAACGGGCTCCCCTGTTTTCGAGCAAGGCGGCTTTTCTCCGAGTTGTGCAGCCCCAGCCCCCAGAGAAGGGCACTGGCAGAGGGCGTGGGGTTTAGAACACGCGGTGCGCTCCACCTCTGAGGAGGCCGGCACCACACACCGTTCCCACAGAAGGCACACAAACAAAGCACGACCGATCACCAGGGAGACAAACCCACAACTGCCACCTCAATCAGAAACCAGGCGTCACCAGGCCCCGGCAGCCCCCCGCGCCCTCCCGCCCAGGCCCTTCCCAGGACCAGCTGTGGCCTTGCTGCTCCCAGCACAAGCGTGACTGCCAGTGCGTAACAGCAGCTCCAAGAAACACCATGCGTTTAATCCACATATACTTTCTTGTATTTTTTACTGCGGTAAAATACACAAAACATACAACTGACCACTTTAACAATTTTAAGGATACAATTACTGGCATGAAGCACATCCACAATGTCACACAACCGACGCCAACATCATCTCCAGAATGTTCTCATCTTCCCAAAATGAGACTACACCAGCTGAACTCTTAACTCCCCACCCGCCTCCCCCAGCCCAGTGACCACCGTCCCACCCTCCACCTCTGCAGTTCTGACTACTCCCAGGACCCCATGGAAGTGAGATCACACACTGTCCTTCGTGACCAGCCTAGTTCACTGAACATGCTGTCCTCGGGGCCCACCCGTGTTCAGGCGTGTTACAGAATTTCCTTTTTTTTCTTTTTTTTGGTAAAGATTTCATTTTTAGAGGGAGGGAAGGGAGGGAGAAAAAGAGAGAAACATCAATGGGAGAAAGATACATTGATTGGCTGCCTCTCGCACACCCCCAACTGGGACTTGCCCCACAACCCTACATGTGCCCTGACTGGGAATCGAACCTGTGACCTTTCACATCACAGGTTGGCGCTCAATCTGCACCAGTCAGGGCAGGAATTTCCTTACTTTTTAAGGCTGAGTAACATTCTACTGTATGAAGAGACCACATTATGTTTATCACGTATTATCTTTAAAAATCTTAAAATCATAGGATGCTGCAAGGGATTTTACCAAATCCCATCACATCTTATAAATAAGAAAAACTGAGCCCAGAGGGAAAGATTTACCTATCACTACAGGCTGAAGCTTTCTCAAATCCATGATTTTTCTCCTAAGCTTTGATTTTCAACCTTTTTCATCTCATGGCACACATAAACTAATTACTGAAACTCTGTGACACACCAAAAACTATATTCTTTGCCAATTTGATAAAAAGTATGACACAACCGTGGCCCTTCACACCAGACGGCTCACGCTGCGCCGGCTGCGGTCAGGTCTGCACCTGACGGCCTCGGGGGGAGGCCGGTGCCCCTGACCAGGTGTCGGGGGTCGCGAGTCGCAAACGTTCTCGCAGCCACTGGGTGAGAACCACTGCCCTGGACAGTCTCCTTTCCAGTGTTATCCAAAACACTTCAAAGTGTTGTTTCCTTGAGTAAAGCTACCAGGAATGATGTTAGTAGAAGTACACGTTTTTGGTGGAAAACTATAAACTGTAAAACCCTAAAGCATTCAACACAGTTCAGGTTCTAGGGCTCCAGATGGGAAAGAGAAAATACCCAGAAAGAAACAGAACCTTGTGCAGCCTTACATAACCAAACACGCGTGGCGCACGCTGTTACCTCGTTTTTTCGCCTGCACCACCATTTCCTCATATTGCTGTCTGTGTTTCTGAGCTTCTTCCGCGGGCTTCGCCGGGAGGTTTCTTGATAGAGAATAAATGATTTTTGCCGTTAGGAATATCAAGTAAAATTGCTTGAAAAACAAAACTTGAAGCATTATTTACAAAAAAATTGGAAAGCCCAAAGACCAAAGACTAAATACATGAAGATGACAAGGACACAGTTCTTTCATAAACTAAAAATATTTTCCTACAAAAGTAAAACGAGCTCATTGTGAAAGCCGTGAAGTAAAAAGATTAGTAGAAAAAAGAAAATAACAATTGCCCATAATTCCAATAGTTTATCTCTATTATACCTCTATAATAGTTTATCTCCAATAGTTTATCACTTTAGATGCTTTTCTCCTGCCTCCAAAGAAGCCCTGACCGGACAGCAGGGCAGGACAGCGCCCCGGGGAGGAGGCGCCCAGCGGCATGCGGGCCGGCCCGTCAGTGTGCAAGTGTCGCATTAGCTATGTGGGCCATCGCTCTGTTTTCTGTTTTGTTTGTTTGCTTGCTTACTTTTAATCCTCGCCCAAGGATTTGTTTTTACTGATTTTGGAGAAAGGAAGGGAGAGGGGAACATCAGTCAGCTGTCTCCTGTATGCACCCTGCCTGGGGCTCGAACCTGCCACCTTTTGGTGCCCGCGATGACACGCCAACGGAGCCAGCCGGTCAGAGCCAGCTCATTGGCTTACTTTTTTACACACGAATGTGCACCTCAGCTCTACGCACATGAGTGTGATGTGCAACTACAAATCCTATTTAAACAATAAAATGCATACTCCCTTCCAGAAACGTGTAGTCCAGCACACAGGCAGATACCAGAGGCGGCACTTGCTAAGCACACCTGTCCCTGCAGATCCCAAACCACCCAGCCGCTGGTCCAGGCACTGTTCCCTCTGCAACACTGGGATGTCTCCAAACACCCAAGTTCTGTACACTGCTGTATGTGCTTACAGTTACAAGCCAGTCTGTAATTTTTTTTTTTAAGATTTTATTTATTTATTTTCAGAGAGAGGAGAAGGGAGGGAGAAAGAGCAATGTATGGTTGCCTCTCACATGGTCCTCATTGGGGACCTGGCCCGCAACCCAGGCATGTGCCCCAACTGGGAATTGAACCGGGACCCTCTGGTTCCCAGCCCGCGCTCAATCCACTGAGCTACACGAGCCAGGCAAGCCAGTCTGTAATTTTTAAGAGCTACTTACCATATTTTTCAGACTATAAGACGCACTTTCCCCCCTAAATTTGGGAGGAAAATGGGGGTGTGTCTTATAGTCCGAATGTAGCTTACCTGGCTCACATTGGTGAAATATTATGTTATTTATGTTATTAAATATTTTACCACATTTTTTTGCTTCAAAAATTTTTTTCTATTTTCCTTCTCTAAAACCTAGGTGTGTCTTACGGTCCGAAAAATACGGTAAGTATTTTTAAGTGCTAAATTAAAATGAAAAATAGGGAACGAAGAGGAACTCGGCATTTTTTAACGAGCGCTATGGCTTACTCTTCCTCCCTCTACTTCTCTCCTAAGGGAAGGTGAGCCCTCAGCAAGGTGCGCTGGTCTCCCCTCAGGCACACGCCCTGCGGCTGCCCTCAGGACTCACGCTGGCCGGTCCTCCAGGATGAGTGCGGTGGTGGAGAGTGGCTCAAAATTGAGATTCTTCCTCACATTCTGCTTTGGGGAGGGTGGCTTGCTAGGCTGTCCCGCCTTGTCTTCATATTCCTAGGACGAAGGAAGCAGGGTTAACTCTAGGCCAGACCAACTCTGATAGGACGAGGCCCTTCTGAAAGCAGGGAAGTTTTTTGACGTGAAGTCCTTTAAGGTGATTTCGAGGATCACGGGCTGAAAACATCTCTTGCTATGCAACAGCGAGAACTGCCCAGGAAAGGAGCCGGCCAGCTCTGCAGTTTAAGCCATCGCTTGCTGTATGAGGACAGCGGACTCCCTGTGTCGGGGGGGAGGTCACCAGGGACTCACTGACCCAGCGGCCCACAGTGCCTCACGAGGGCCCGCAAGCCTCCGGTCTCCTGCGCTTCCCCCCGGGGGAGGGCTACGTCTTCTGGACACTCTTAGTTTCAAATGATGATTACAGCAGCCACCGGCAATCTCAGAGCCAGACCAAGAGCCAATGCTGGAACTCGCCTGCCCCTGGCCTCGTCTCATACACCCGCTCCACCTCCCCGGACCACTAACCTTCATGTCTGCATCCCATTTGAAGGATTTTTGTGACCTCTCTAAATCTTTACTGAAATGGGAAATGGTTTATAATTTTTTGCATTAGGATGATGAAAGCTGTTTCATTTTCTTAAACCAGAAACATCAAAAAAGAAATCTTGAACATCTGCGTATGAAGCCATCCTTGCAAGTTGTTACGTGCATAGCTGCGCCGTGCCTGGGGATGGAAAAGCAGCCCCCTATGACTGGATCACGGAGCTCGGCCACACCTGCTGACCCACATTCCAAGCGCTCCGCCAGAAGAGCTCAGGGCAGCCAAGCAAGCTGGTGCCAGAGAGTCCGGCTTCTGAACCTGTGGGTGGGAGCGTGTGTGCACCCTCAGCCCCCTGCAAATTAAAAAAGCCCACGGCGCTTTCTTGTTGCCTATTACAGACAAGGCTCTGGGGCCTTCCCTGGAGACAAGACGGTCTAGCTGGGAAGGGCAGACAGGACAAACACGCACGCAGCTCACCGAAGCCTGGAATAACCACGTCAGATGACAACAGGGGCAGTGTCACAAGTGGAAAGTAATTAATTGCTAAACGATTGTATTGGCACCAGCCGCCAAGGGGGGCACTACTGGTAAGATGATTTGGCAAGCAATTATTCTCAGCCAGAAAAGCCTGTGGAGGCTTCTGCAGGCGGCAGGAGAAACGATCTCCAAACAGGCAGGCGATGCCAGGGAGCGCCCCACGGAGCGGGAGGCTGGGGCGGTGTCTGCCCATCTGGATGTGCCAGTCGTCCTGCCCCCCCCCCCCCCCCCCCCCCCCCCCCCCCCCCCCCCCCCCCCCCCCGGGTTCCATCGGAGCGCCACAGCGACCTCCACTGACCGAACACAGGGACGGCAGACGCCCTTCCTACTGAGCCAAACATCCGAGCACCACGAGCGCCAGTGCTCAACTGCAGCACCGCCAGCCGTCAGGAAGCTTTAAACCTAGCGCCTGGGTGTCAAAATCTTCAATTTTACAGGAAATGCACCCAAAGCTGTGTGTTGAGAATGAGCCTGGGCCTGTCACATCTGAACGAGAATCAGTAATGAACGCCCCACGAGGGGCTGCCCACTCACCCCGACCCTGGTCTAGTGAACTGCACTCTCAAGGCCAAAGGCGCTGGCGCACGGGTGGGACGTCTGGAATCCGGACGCCCGGGTCCCGGTGCTCCTGTGTGCGTTACACGCGTCACCATCTCACTGCATGTCCGTAACAAGCTCCGTGGCAAGGGTCAGCCCATTTTACACACATGGCAGCTGACTGCTCTCAAGGACACGGCCAGCGGGGAGGCCTGCAGGACCAGGATGGGGAGAGGCTGCTGAGGCCGCGAGCACAGCCCGGGCGCAGAGAAACCCCGCCCGGGTGTCGGGGCCACGCCCTCCTTCCCCTCAGACCTGACAACTGATTGGGGTGGAAAAGACGCTCTCGGGCCGTGTGCCGGTCAGAAGCCCGGAGAAGGAGCAGCAGAGTGCACTGAAGGCCTGACTGACGAACAACACAACACGCTGTCTGCGGCTGGACCCAGGAGCCCTGGTCCGAACAGGCGGCAGCAGCCAAGGGCGTCAGACACCCTGAACACAGCCCCGCCACCAGCCTCTGAGGGGGAGCTGCCACCGTCCTCAGGTCACAGAGGGGAAGGCCCAGCCACGAAAAGGACTCACGTCTCTGGGGAGCTGGGAGCAGAAGCCCAGCATCTGGCTCTGCAGCCACTTTTCTCCCGGACGGTCACTCTCTGGAATTCATGCAGCCACTCTCAGACATGAGCCAGGGGTTATTCAGTGACTCACATTCGGTCTAAGAAAGCTTTTCCACTGTGACAGAAACCCGCAGTACTGCATGCGGTGCACACGCTCACATTTTAGTCACGCAGAGCATGACATGATTTTTACAGAGCAGAGGAGGCTGGGCCTGACCTGCCTATACCTGAAACCCCAGGGCACGCCTCTTCAAAGTTCGAGGCAGCACTTCGGAAGTTGCTGCAGGTCCTGCTCCAAATCCAGTTCTCCCTTAGCTACCCCGAGGTCAACAGTGAGCTCAGTTTCCAATGCAGACAAACCGACTGCAGAACCAAGAAAGAAGACTGTTCCCTGTAAGGACCCTTGAGGGGAGCAGGGGAAGAGGCAGAGGAGAAGGCCAAGAAAGACGAGGTCAGCATGCGATGTGGAAAGAGCTAGCGCTTCGGAAGCAAAATCTTAGCTCTAAGTCCTGGCT
The DNA here is from genome assembly GCA_004026765.1 of Micronycteris hirsuta. Classification (NCBI taxonomy): domain Eukaryota; kingdom Metazoa; phylum Chordata; class Mammalia; order Chiroptera; family Phyllostomidae; genus Micronycteris; species Micronycteris hirsuta. The sequence continues at coordinate 97,239 of PVJI01004059.1, forward strand.
CTTCACCTCAGGCAAATCATCCTGCTTCCGGCTGGGCCTCGGCTCCCTCGCTGTAAAGTGGGAGCCACTGGGAGGGCCCTGTGGTGACGAGAGGACAGGTGTCAACGACCACCCACCGAGATCCCAGCCCTGCTCAGCGCCAGGCAAGAGTGGGGCAGCCCTGGCTCGACCGTTCATTGCAGAGTGTCTTCTCTGCTCCAGACCCTCACGGGGCCGCGTTCTGAAGTCCTCGGTTTAAACAATGCGACAGTGCCCTTCACCACTGTGCTCAGCAGATGCCCTGCAAACTCCTCGGTATAAACTGCCCGTTCAAACGACTGCAAGGGATTCCAACGCCCTGTTCAAGAAGGAATTTAAAACAGGGTTCTTCAAGGTCTTGTGGCAAATCAGTTTAAGTGGTCATGCCAGCATTAAAAAAAAATCAAACAATAAAAAGCATCAGAGCGCACACAGTAAGGCCAGTTTGTCTCGGCTCTACATCCAGTTCTACCCGTGCGCTGAGTCTCAAACAGCCTAACAGGGTTGGGGGTGGGGGCTGTCACGTTAAAGAAGTTCATGAGGCAGTAATTCAGAAGCACAGCAGGTCAGGTCCCTGCCCTGAGTAGTTCAGCACAGATCCTGCTGCAGAAGAAGACCAAGACCGATGAGACAGCAGCCAGCGAGGCACGTGACCCCAACAGGGGCCAGGTTGCGGGGTGGTCTGGTGACCGGCGAAGGGTCAGGGAACAGCGGGGAGCGCGAGCACGTGAGCAGGGCCCCAGCTCCACACGGAGGCCGTGAGCAGAACAGGCCGTGAGACTCAGCAGCAGGGGGAAGGTGGGACGGGCCTTGCCTGTGAGGGGCCACATGGGCCCAGCACATCAGGAGACCCACGGGACCCAGCCTTCCAGGGCCCGCTCTGGTGGGGGCAAGTGAGATGTCGGCAGAGGCCAGGAATCCAGGGCAGGTAATGAAAACCGCCACGAGCACGGACGCCACCTGCCACAGGAGGCCTATGGCAGGACATCAGGTCAGCATGTGATGTGGCAAGAGATAGGGCTTTGGAAGCAAAATCTTAGCTCTGAGTCTTGGGGTCAGGCCGCCGACAGAGGGGAGAACAGAGGAAAGCATCTCACCAAGAGTGCTGGCTGAGTGGACGGAGGACTGAGCAATCGGGCCATGAGAGAGAGGTCCCCGACAACAAAAGTGGCAGCCAGGAGCACACCCGAGCGGGCTTATTCCTGGGTCAGCAGGCGCACTTTCAACAGAGAGCGATGCCAAGTCCAAGTTGTTGTGCCCTAGACTTTAAGGCCTCGATAACAATCTACCTAGAGCTGGCGGACAAGGAGGGCGGCGGGGTCTGCAGCCTGCACGTGATCTGAGCAGTGCTCACGGCAAGGACAAGGGCACCGGACTCCCGGACTAAGTGCATGGTCTGCCTGTTGAAAGAGAAAAGGCCGGTCTCTCAGGCGTCTGTTTTAAGGAAACAAAGAAGAGACCCAGGCTCTCACACGGTGGAAAGAACACACTCCTGGTGGCAGGACAAGAGGGGCTGTGCATGCTGTGCACAGGGCTGGAGAGAGCCGAAGGGACGCTGATCCTGCCACCACGCTGGCCCAGAGAAGTCCCCTGGCTTCCGGGAAAGCTGCTTCAGCTAGAAGGGGCCAGGGGCGTCACTGGAAACCTGGCCTTGGGCCTGTGACTCAGCTGTGCGCCTGTAAGGATGAGCCTTTTAAAGGAACTCCTGGGGGTTCTGGAGGCAGGTCTGCAATCAAGCGTGGCAGGCCATCCCCTGGGGCACCTCCGAGAAGACGGACAGCACAGCGCCAGTGCACGGCCTGCCGGGGACGTGCCGGGGGAGGGCAGCCGGCCTGGGTCTGAACCCTCCTGGCTGGGGACCAGCGGCCTGACCTTGAGCACACCCCTCCACCCTCCCAGGCCTGCTTCCTCACCTACTAAGTGGGAAGATGGAATGAGAACAGATCAGCGCAGACATGTGGCTACAGCAGTGCCCAGACGCTGACAGGGAGTATCAATCACCATCCCTGCCTCACTACGAAACTGCTTCTCACAGCACTTCCCATTGAGGGCACTTCACGGGGCTGAGACTCGGCGAGGGGGGAGTCCCGGAACACCGCGGCTGGCTTCACACTGCCATTCTACCGAGCAGTTGATTCTGGGAGAGAGACTTTGCTTTAGACTCTGATGTGAGACCTGTTCTGTTTCACTGTCTTTACTGGGGGGAGGGGCCTGTGGGGGTCTTACAAATGCCTGGCTTTCAGAAAGACGTCCAGGTGACCACTGAGGCTCGACTTCACACTAGGAAGGGCCCCTCCGAACCCGAGGGGCTCCCCACACTCCCATCGCCCCACAAGCACTGTGCCCCGAGAAAGCATTCTCTTCCGAGGCTGGAATGTGGGTGCCGGGGAAACGCACTCTCAGGAGGCCTGGTCTGCTGTCCACTCCTCACAAATCCCCTAGGCACCAAAGTTACAATGTGGACAGGCGAGGGTTACGCACTCCAGCGGGACGTGGGTTTTAACAAGACTGGCTGCTCTCACAATCCCACCGCCCCATTCCCAGGGCACTGTCTGATCTTCAGAAAGGTGATCCTCTGCCAGGATCACCGACAAGGCCTCACTGGCCTCCCTGGCCTCCAATAGGGATGCCTGGCCCGGACTGACCTGAATCTGAAGACAGGATTCGATCGCATTTTGGGTGGTAAGAATTAGGATCGCAGGGTGCACTGGCCCTCTCTTACAATTTCTAACCACACCCGTTAAAACGGAACCCTGTTAGAACACTGTACGGAAATCAGAGACACAAAGCAAAGCAGGGAGGAGCAAGGCGCACTGCGCGGCCCCATGCAGGCTCAGCCCGCTGGAACAGAAGAATCTGACACCCATGCACCCCGCGCACCCGCGGCAGGGCCTCAGGCCGGTGACAGACTACAGGCCCCCCCACAGCTTCGCGGCCGGCGGCCCCACTCACCATGAACACCGTGGGGCTCAGAGGCGCGTGGCTGGCGGCTCCATGCCCCGGCGGGCAGCAGGCGGCTCAAGCGGCGGGGCCTCCGGGCGGCTGCTGGGCGGGCGGGGGCGGCAGTCCGCTCAATCGCGCGCAGATGCCGTGCAGCCGGCGATCCGCGCGCTCCGCGTCGGCGCGTCAGGCCTGGCTCGCGGGGACCCTGGGCGCTGGGGGCCGCGCAGGGGCGGGGCGGTTAGGGCCGGGCTTCCCTGCCCAGCCGGGTCTGAACGCCGGTGGCTCACCGGGCTCACAGCGGCACTTTGGGCTGCCGTCTCCGCCGGGAACTCCGGCTGGAGGGCGACGTTCCTCCGGGGAGGCAGCGAGCGCTGGCACACGGCAAAGCTCGGCTTTGTACGCCGTTTAAGAAAGAGAAATGTACACTACGGAGATGCACTCACACAAGCGACTAACGCGGGGGACCTGGGCTGGTGGGCTGGTCGTGAGCAATTTTTATCTTCTCTAGACTCTCCTATGGGCCATGTTTTCTACAGCACGATTAATTCAATCAAAACGTTAGGGACACACAAAAATACATACTGATAGAAATCAGTACGCTTCAGATGAGAGCATTCCACTGTTTGCGAATTATATCTCAATTTTAAAAATGTTTAAAACATGCGCAACTATTTCTGGTCCGCCCATGGGCCCAATGATGGAGGACTGAACAAACAGTCTGAGACAACACAGGACCCTCCCGTGACGGAAATTCACAAGTCCCCACACCTGGGCCCCACTCCGTTCATCTCTGGATGAACAAACAGCATTACCGAGCCGCCCCCAGAAACTCCTCTGCTCAGGTGAAGCCTGTGACGTTCACAGGCCCTAATCAGAGACAGGGGTAAGTGGCCGCAACTGTCTGGAGAAACAGGAAGTCTCCTAGTCACTTGGGGACAGGGTGGCATTGTCTTGTCTATTCCAACACACACCTCCCACACTCCTGCCTACCCAAGAGAAATAAAATACACATCCACCAAAAGACCCGCGTGCAAATACGCCCAACAGCTAAGACGACTGAACACAGCCGCCCGAAGAATGGACGCAGGGCACGGACAGGCCGCACCACGTGGCGGCCGAGGAGGCGCCTTGCGAAGTCAAAGACCCAGACAGAAGGTAACGTGTGTGATTCCATTTATGTGGAATTTCTTGCAAAGACAGAGCTCTAGTGAGAAAGCAAGTTAGTGTCTGCCCAACACTAGAGGTGGGAGCAGAGCCGCTGCAAACAGGCAGGAGGGGATGCTTCTGAGGGGTGAACGTCCTCTCAACCCAGATTCAGCGACAGGCGCGCGACTGCGGAAGTGCAGAAGCAACCACGGCACGTGTACAACGAGCGCATTTTATGGTGTAGTAATTATGCTTCAACGAAGCTGTTTTTAAAAAGTAATGGGATATAAAGACGGTGGGTGGGGCGGGGGCATGGTGGGGCGCAAATGGGAGACAATTGTATTGAACAAAAATTTTTAAAAAAGGACGGGGATACTTCTTGTCTGACATCTTCTCGAGGCAGCAACGGTAGCAGCCGCCCAAGGACAAGAAGATGCAGGAAAGTACCTTGGCCATGACAGACGGAGAGCCAGTGAGCAAATCTGGGGGTGGGGCCAGAAGAGAAGTGGTCCCGAAGCGAAGTTCAGGACTGGCTCAATGACCTAGGCCCCTGACAAAGCAACATGTGACCCCCTCTGTGAGGAAGTGCCCAACTGCAGGCCCCTCTGCCCCCCCCCCCGCTGCTGTCCTCGAGTGGCTGAAGGTTTGAGGGCCCGCAGTCAGGGCACCCTGCAGGGGCTCCTTAGGAAATGACCTGTTCAGCTCGTTTCAAAGCACAGAGCTCAAGGAATCTGCACCAGAAGCACCAAAGGTGGGCACGTCCCAGCTATGGTGAGGATGCATGCACAACAGGTCCCACCAGCTGTCCATTTTGAAAAATAAAACCTTATTTTAAAATGAGTAATGGGATAAAAGTGGAGAGGTTGATTCTGGCTAGAAGGATGAAAGAAAACCTTGTCAAGAAAAATTATTCAAAATTTGGAAATAAAACAGAAGGACAGTGGCGGTAAAGTGTCCTTTCACTTCGTACCTGGGAATTTTTAACATGCCTGCCTGAAGTTCACGTGATTCTCTAGGGGAATGTGAGCCCTGAAACTGCAAAGTAACATATCACTTGTGGTTTATGTCCAGTAGAAAAGATTGATGCAAAGATTTTCTTTGTCCCAAGTAGTCTGTTTGTTGATTTACATCTAAGTTAGCGATCTTACTCAAATTCTTCTTGGTGTACGCCTATAAATACCTGGTTATCTACGTCACCGTCTGACTCACCGCCACAATGTGTTCAATCCATCTCTGACCATGGCCATTGGAAGAGAAAAGGCAGGCGTCATTAAAAACTGGCAGAGTAACTTTTCTGTGAAGAGACTAACAGGACAAATAACTAGGGGCAGCGGGGAGAACAGGACGCGTTCTCAGCACCGACATGCTCCGGGCATGGCCGGCGTGGAGGCCACCACGGAGCCACCGAGCGTTCTCCGGGGCGAGCTGACGGCTCGTGCTTGTGCAGGAGAATGTATCTGCTCTGCAGAGCTGTCTGCTGGCGTGTCTAGGGGTACACAGTCACGACACCTGCAACTTACTTTCACATGGTTCCACTTTTGGAAATAGGAAAAGGCACAACAAAACGAGTAGGCAAAATGCCAACACCTGCTTGATCTCTGTGGCATGCACACGGGTGTTCGCTGAAGCATCTGTCCGAAGCCTTCCTTAGGTCTGACGTTTTCTCCACAAGGGGTAGGAGCTAGAAGAAGGCGGGGGACAAAGCCTTCAGCTCTGTTTCCATGCCCATCCCCACAGGAGCCCTTCCTGCCGGCTCTGCAAGGCCCTGCGAGTTTCTGTCCCAGTGGCAGGCTGTTTTCTCAGCGCTTCGTCACCGACTGTAATTATACAACTATTTGATTAATAGTTACTTCCCTCGAGAGGCTGTAAAACCTCAGAGAGCGGGGACGTCAGTGGTCTTTTCACAACTAAAGGCGGCTCTGTTAAGAACGAGGCACTCAGCATCTGTGGACTCAATCATCCCGTCATCCCTCCCTCCCTCCTTCTGCCCGCCTGCCCTCCCACCACAGGGGTGCTTGGCCCCAGGGATAAAGATTAACGAGGTCACCGCCCTGAGTGGCTCCCAGACCGGCACTCAAATTACCGCCCTACACAGGGGCCCAGCCTGTGCCCTAGAGAGACCCCTGAGCTTTCCAGGGCCCCAGGAGGGGGTGACTCGTTGGTGACCACTCCTGCAGGTGGGGGAGGGCTAACGCGGTGACGCCCTGTGCTCACGGAGCCGCACGGGTCCTCAGCCTCCCACACCTCCTCCCAGTGCTGCGTGCCACACACACTTCAGACGTCAGCCACCCTGAGCCCACAGGCTCACTCAACTTAAATGTGAGATGCACCCAGCGTGCGTTAAATATGCATTACTCACTCACCTAAACACAGGGCCTGTCCCTTCGTGCGGGCTGGAACCTGCATAGCACTACACGCATTTCAGAACTGAGCACCTCTTACAAGGCTTTAACTGCGTATTTACCATGTGGTGACGGCTGGACTGCCACTGAAAGTGAGCGATGGCCTCCAGATATGCCCGTGCATTATTAATCCTCGGGACCTGAGACTGTGCCTTATACGGCAGAAGGGACTTTACAGATGTGATGCGGCTAAGCCAAGGAATGCCGGTAGCTTCTAGAAGCCAGAAGAGATTCTCTCCTGAAGTCTCTAGAACAGGGGTGTCAAACTCATGTTCACCAGGGCCACACTGTCCTCATAGTTGCCTTTGAAGGGCCGAAATAACTTTAGGGCTGTATAAATGTAACTACTCCTTAACTGTTAAGGAGTTGACGTTACATTTGTCCCTTTGAAGGCACCAGCGAGGCTGACATGGCCCCTGTAACAATGAGTCTGATACCCCTGTTCTAGAAAGACCAGAGCAGTCAGTGCCTTCTTCTTAACCTGGAAGACTGAGTGTTGACTTCTGACCTCCAAAACTGCAGGAGAATAAGTCTGCATTGGTTCACACCCCCAAGTCTGTGGTCGTTTTTAGAGCAGCCACAGCAACCTGATGTAAGCACTGTCAGCAGGCATCCTCTCCCCTGCCCCCCTCCCCCACTACAGCAACCGAGGGTCCGAGCGACTGCCCCTGTGAACAACTGGCAAGGGGCAGGGGGCTTTAAAGTCCAGCAGTCGGATTCCAGAGCCTCTTGCTGTTAGCACCCTTGATGCGCTGCTGCTGAGCCAAGATTTCCACTTCCTGAACGGTGTTCCCTTCACAGCCGCAAGGCCCCGTGAGCTCCCGACACAGGCGTAAGCCCAGGGAACAGCCACAACTTTGCCTATGAACTCAAGGGCTAGCGCGGAGTTTCTAGGGCCAGCGAGAAGACTCCTTCCAAAGTGCTTCCAATGCTGACGGGATGCCTCGGAAGAGTTCAACTTTGACAAGGAACTTAAAGGAAAATATAGAAATAGCCTCACTCTCCTCAAATCTTCCATTTCTGAAAGTCCTCTGCAGTCACTTGTGAAGGGGAACAGACTACGCCACCCCAAAACGTGCCACTTTGGCACGCTGAGTATTTTAGAGTTACTCGATATAAGGACACTCTGACCCTCCTCTGTCCCCCTGAGAGCAGGAGCGTGGTCTCCCGTGTGAAGGGCCCTCCCTGAACCAGGAGGGTGGGAGGCATCCTCCCCATCAGGGACAGGGAATTCGGGCCACACAGGTGTAGGAACAAACCTTGTCACTTCCTCACTATCTAGGACCAAGCTCACAACACACTTTCGTCCTGTCAATGCTTCACAAATGAACTGTTCCCTTATCTGAAATACATACAAAAGCCTCCGGCTTTGATCACTTCTGAGTCTCATTTTTTTTTTTTTTTTAAGATTTTATTTTCAGAGAGAGGAAAAGGGAGGAAGAGAGGAAGAGAAACATCAATGTGTGGTTGCCTCTTGCACGCCCCCTACTGGGGACCTGGCCTGCAACCCAGGCATGTGCCCTGACTGGAAATCGAACTGGTGACCCTTTGGTTCACAGGCTGGCACTCAATCCCCTAAGCCACAGCAGCCAGAGTGAGTCTCATATTTTTATGGTGCTCCTGTATGCATGAAATTAAATTTTTCTCATGTTAACCTGTGTAATTTCAATGTAATTATTATATCAGCCAAAGAACCTGGAAGGGAAGAAGGGAAAGCGTTTTGGCTCCTACACTTGCTGACTGGGCCTCCTCGGGAGGCACCGTGTGCCAGGCCCTGAACCAGGCACCGGCAGCGTAAGACGAGCCAGCCAGGCCAGTGCCCATGGACCCCTGGAAAAGGCTTCCAAGCAGATGGCTCCCCTGCTGCCATTTCCAGAACACTCTGAACATGCCTGCAGCCACCTTTTTGGTTTTTTACAATTTTATCTATCCACGAGAGTGAAAGTGTGGGCATGAAGAGGGACCAGAAAGGGAGAAACCACTGACCCTTGCTGAGCTCCCTGGACACCACCCCACCACCCCAGGAGTGGCCACGCTTTTCTTACTTAAGCCTCAGGAGCTCAGGCAGGGCGGGCGGGGCCTCTGCAGAGGAGACCAACGTTCGGAGCAGCGCCGTCCCTGGCCCCTGGCCGAGGGCCACACACCTGGCAGTGAACGGCAGAACCAAGACTCGGACTCAGGGCCCTCCGTCCCAAAGCCGGGGCGGGGGGCGGGGGCCCTTCCGGGAGCGCGGGGGTGACTTCGGCAGCTGTGCCAAGCAGAGCCATTCCACCCCACTGGCCAGTGTTTATTATTTAACTATACAGTTTTAAGTTAGTTTATTTGCCCCTTGTACAGTTTATTAAGGCAGAAAATGAGATTATTGACTTGAGAACATTTTTACTATAAATGTCCCTCTCAGCACTGCATCCCACAAATTTTGATAGCTTGTATTTTTGTTCGGCTCCACTTTCTCATTTTTCTCGTCACTTCTGCATTGTCCCATGATTTATTTACAAGTAGGTTACTCGTTTACTTCCCGAGTTTGGGGAAATGCTCTTGTCATCTTTGCTGCTGCTTTCTAGTTAATTCCACTGCAGTTAGAGATCTTAGCTTTGTGTCATTTTAACCTTTCAAATTCAGAGTTTCTGCTGCAATGTGGGTTATGGAAGGTCTGTCTCGGGGAGTGGCCCGTGCGCACGTGAAAAGAATGTATGCTGCGGGCTGGAGGGTGGCGCTGACAGCCAGTCCCTCTGTCCTGGCTGATTCTGTCCACAGTTGTGTCCGTTGGTACGTGGAGAGGAGAGCTGGCCCCCCGAATGAACTGCGGCGCTGGGCACCTGTCTCACATCCGTCAGCACCTGCACTGTGCGTTCTGTGGCTGATCCCAGGTGCGCACGCATTCAGAATCATTCCATCCCCACGACGCAACGTCCCACCTTCTCCTTGGTCTCTTTCTGAAATTAATGTATCTACTCCATCTTCATTTGATGAGTATTTTCATGGTATATCTTACCCACCCTTTAATCTCAACCCACACGTTTTACATTTAAAGTAAGCTTCTTTTAGATGATATACAGTTGGGTCATTTTTTTAACCCATCTGGTGTCTGTCTGTCAGAACGGGGTACTCGGACGGACACACACGGGTTGTGTTCGGACCATTTACGTTCGTGTAATTACTGCTCTATTTCCACTGAGACCTATCATTTATTTGTATCCTGGTTTTTCTTTCTCTTTTTCTTCTACCTTGATTTCGGTTTTTTAAACTTACAATTCCATTTTAATTTACTGGGTTTGGGGCTCTCTTTAGTAGGTAATCTGGGGCTTAAAATGTATTTAATGTTTCACAGCCTATTTAGAAACAATAGTTAGCAGTTCAGGTAGAATGCAGAAGCTTGGCCTCCATTATCACCCCCCCACACACACTGGAAACCCCAGACGTTATCTTCTCCTGTCGACCAATGATACTTTTTAAAGCTCATTAAGAGAGCCATTTCTGTTCCTCTTCCTCCCCAAGTTTCAAGTTTCCTCCTGGTATAGCATCCCTGTCTGCAAAGCTTCCTTTGGCAATTCTTAGATCTGCTGGCCACAAATTCTCTTAGTTATCCTTCATCTGAAAACATCATCTCATTTTCATGCCTAGGTATTTTTGCTAGGTACAGAATTTTGGATTAACAGTTCTTTTCTTTCAGCACGTTACAAATGCTGTTTCACAAACAAGCAAGCCAAATACAACCAGAGGCACTGAAAAAAGAACCAACTGACAGTAACGGGGTGGGGGGCGGCGGCGATAATGGGGGATAACGGGAAGGACCACCAAGGAACATGTATAAAGGACATGTGGACAAAGCCAAAGGGGTGGGTTCAAGGGTGGGAGGCGGGGATGGGGGGGCGTGGGGCGGTGAAAAGGGAGACAATGGTACTTGAAAGAAAGAAATCCAAAACAGTAATTCAAAAAGATAAAAAGATTAAAACATTTAAAAAAGAAAACGCTGTTTCACTTCGTTCTGACAGAAATCGGCCGTCCACTGTGCTGCTCCCCAGCGCGTGGTGCGATTTTTCCGGCTGCTTGTGCAGTATCTTGTCCTTAACTCCGGAGACCGAGTCCCGGCGCGCCTGGGCACCGCGGCTTCGTCCTCATCCCGTGTGCGTCCACGCAGCCCCGTCCCCAGACGCGCAGCTGTTTGTCTTTTGTCTGATTTGAAACATGCTCAGCCATTACTTATTTCAACATTTTTTTCTGCATCGCATTTTTCTCCTCTTCTGCAGCTGCAGTGACACAAATGGCGGACTTAACGTAGCCCCGCACGTCCCTGAGGCTCTGCTCACGCTCGTGTTTTCCGATCTTCCCACTCCTTCTCCTCTGTATTATTCAGACTCATTTCTGTTCATCTGTCTTAAAGTTCACTCACTCTCTGCTCTATCATCTCCACTCTGCTACAGAGCCTACCCAGTCAGTTTTTTATTTCAGTTACTGTATTTCTCAGTTACACAAGTTTTAGGGAGTTCTTTGTATTTTCTACTTTTTTTTTTTTAAGATTTTATTTATTTCATTTTTAGACAGAAGGGAACAGAGGGAGAAAGAGAGGGAGAGAAATATCAATGTGTGGTTGCCTCTCACATGGCCCCCACTGGGGACCTGGCCCACAACCCAGGCACGTGCCCTGATTGGGAATCGAACCAGTGACCTTTTGGTTCGCAGCCCGCGCTCAATCCACTGAGCCACACCAGCCAGGGCTGTATTTTCTACTTCTTTACCAACACTCTATCTCCCCGTTTCAAGAGTGCTCGCCCTTACTTGTCGGAAGACTGACGGGCAGTTCCAACACCTGTGTCATCTCGGCCCTGTTGTCTGCTGTCCGTCTTTTCCTGTGTGAGCTGACATTTTGAATACTGTTATGAGACTCTGGGTCTTGTCTAAACGCTGGGGAATGTTGATATTTTGTTTCAATAAGCAAGTGACCTAGCTGCATTCCAGACCCAATTCCAACCAGCCTTGTGTTTGCTGCGGTTCAAGGTTGAGTTTTCAAAGCCTTTGCGGTATGTGGTGAATCCATTCCACGTGTGCCCCACCCAGTGGCCAGACCTGGGATTTGTGTGGTGGTCAGTCCCCAAGATCAGTTCTCAAAGTCCATGGATGTTACTTGGGTCTGACTCACTCACGTATCTACAACCTGGGAGTAGGCCCAGGAGTTCGGAGTAGCCTTAAGGGATCACCCTCCTGAGCTCCTCCTCCCCACGCCGCCCCCAGGACTCGCTGGTCGGCCCTTTCTGGCTCTCTAGGCGCTCTCTCCCACAACTACGCCTGCTGTGGGCATCCGTGGTGGGGCCGCTGGGGGGGCCAGGATACAGCACCAGGGGTTTGTCAGCCCCCCGTCCTGGGAGTGGAAGCTCCCGCAGCCCTTGCTCTGCTGCCATGAGACTGCCTGGGGGTGGGGCACACGAGGTCCGAGCGAGACCAGAGGGAAGTGCGGGGCTCCCCACTCCTCACAGCCCACTAGGGGAGCCCCTGGGACTCTCCCTGTTCTTGCTGACACCCACTCCTGGGTCTGGCGCTGCCCTGAGTTCAGGCTGTGAAGCATCAGAGGGGAAAATGGTAACCTCGATGGGTTCCGTGGAACCTCAAATTCCGGTTTTCCTCCCCAGCGGGCCTGCCACTGCTGCTTTTCCGCCTCGGCCAACTACGGCTCTGTGTGTTACTGCCCAGTGCACAGCTGCACCCACCGGGAGAGCCACAGCAGAGCGTGCTTCCCGTCCGGACGCAGCACTGGGCTCTGCTCTCTTCCGTAAACTCATTCAAACCCGTCTTCCGAGTGTACACGGGACGATGGCAGTGACAGAGTTGTCTGAGTTTAGAATCTACCTGGGAGCCCACCCCAGTCACCTGCACTGGTCACCGAGGCTTATCCTTTCTGCAGTTTGTGATGATTTGTGATTTTCTAGGCACCCTAGACCTCTCGGAACCCAGGGGCGAGAAGACTAGCCATCACTCTGAGACGTCCTGGATTTGCCCCCTTCTGGGATTCTCTCTCTCACAGCTAACCGCTGACTTGAAATTCCAGAAGGCTACCCAGGACGTCCTGGGCTGTAAAAATTCAAACCCAGGCAGGCAGCCCGGCTCAAGCAGCAGCACTCTATCCAGGACACTGAAGTCACCAGCCTGTCCCTTCCTGCCACTCTATCCCTGCCACCTGGCAGCTGCCTCTGAGCCCAACCTGGACTGAAACGCCTGCTCGCCACCCCCACCCCCAACAGCAACGCCAGCTTCTCAGGTCTGTGCACAGTGTGGCGGCTGCAGGAGTCACAAACGCTGCTCTGATGCCTCCCCAAATGTTGGTGGCCCTGAGCGCGCCACACCTACTCAAGTCACAAAGACTCACTTTCACTTAAGCAGTCTTTTCTTTAAAAAAATTAAAAGAAAGTGGAAAAATTACTGAAAGGAAAAATACCAAAATGCAAACAGTAGTTATTTGGGAGCAGAAAGACTCCTGGTGTTTTCTTTTTCCTAATTTGCTAATACCTTAAATATCTACAAATTGATACAACCAGAAGTGTGTGCTGGTCATTTATCTTAAACTCCCCATTTCCCAATAACGTGAGCGCCTGGGGGACCAGCGAGCCAACCCCCTCAGGCCAGGCCACTCAGGAGGACCTCCCGGCCACAACCCACCCACACAGCTGCACCTGCCGTCAGTTTCCCAGCCAGTCCCCTCCTCCCAAACAAAACTGCACCTCAGCTCCCCCCCGCCCCCCCCGCCCCGAGCTTCAACATAAACAAATCACCTATCAAACTGGAGGGGATGTGCATCAGGAACAATGCTAGTTTCAGACCTGGAAGAGGGCCCAGTCTGTCATTTACTAAAATGAGGAAAGATGCTACGGGAACAAGTCCAACAGAGTGGAGAAAAGAAAACAGAGTTAGGCCTGTACTTGTCGAGTTGGAAATGCCTGTGAGCCGTCCCGTGGAGCTGTGCAGTGGGCGGCGGGACGCCTCCGCCGGGGGCTCCGAGACGTGGTCCCGGCAGCAGACACGTGCGGTGTCAGCGCAGGTGGGATGCATGAGCCTGGCATCCAGCTGAGATCTCTCGGAGGGTGACCGAGTGCACCATGGGGCACTCTGATATGCAGAGGCACCCAGCAAGGGACACAGAAAGGCCACAGAGAAGTCAACTGAGATAAGGACCGAGAGGTGACCACTGGGTCTGACAACCGGCAGTCGCTCAAGAACCTTGATTTCAGAGAAACACGCTTAGTGCTGCAAAAACACCTCTGGGACAGCGGCACCCCACTTCTGCACACTGGGATGGCGGCACCCCACTTCTGCACAACACCACCGCAGCTGCATTTCCTCGTCGTTTGTTTAAACCTCATCCACGGTAAGTTGCAACGAAGGCGGAAGCCAAGTAAATTTTGCTCTTCGTTATAACTCCGGGGGGATCCACACGGTGGCTCGGTTTGTGGAACCAGGGAGAGGACTGTGCAGCCCAGTGAAGGTGGCCCTCTCACGTCACAAGGCCCAGGACCACCCTGGAAGACAGCGTCACCACCGCGTCCACGTGGCCACAGCCTCTCTCCACACCCCACAACAGCAGACCCGAAGGCAGCCGCCTTCAATGCAGTCTCCCGCCTTGGCTCTTGAGGGCGTGCCCAGGTCACCCGCCACTGCTGACACATGTGCGTGCCACACACTGGGCCCTTCCCTTCCCCTGCTCTGGCAAAGACGGCTGCCCACCTCCCGACACCTGACCGCCCTTCCCGCGCAACAGCGCCCGCACCTCCCCAGGCGTCAGGGCCCCCAGGCACTGGCTGAACGCAGCCTGTCAAGCTGTGGCCCGGCGTGCGGCCGCGTGTCCGGGGGAAGGCCCGTTAACGCGTGTCTCCAACAAACGCCCGGGTGGTGACGACGTCAGTCTGGGGGCCGCACTCTGAGGACCCCTGTTTCAGTGTGATGTACACAGATATCTGGGTCACTTTTATTTACCCTACTAGGAAAATCTCTCAGAAATCATAATGTAAGCTGATAGAAAAGAACATACTTTTCTAAATAAATGAAATCTTAAAAAAAAAAAAAAGCCCTGGCTGGTGTGGCTCAAGGGATTGAGCTCAGGCTGTGAATCAAAGGTTGCTGGTTCGATTCCCAGTCAGGGCACATGCCTGGGTTGTGGGCCAGGTCCCCAGTGGGGGCCATGTGAGAAACAACCACACATTAATGTTTCTCTCCCCCTCTTTCTCCCTCCCTTACCCTCTCTCTAAAAATAAATAACTAAAATCTTTAAAAAAAAAAAAAGAACACCTTTCAAATTTTTTATGAAATTGGAAAAGATAACTGAAAGTAACATTTCAACATTTCCTAAACACACACACACACACACACACACACACACACACACACACACGAGGTCTGTCCAGAAGGTATCCAGCCATGTGGTATGAAAAAGGAGACATTTATTGAAGATGATGTAAGATACAACAAGACACCTTGTACACAGGACACTGACACCTCAGGCTCCTTCGAAGCAGGCACCTTGGGACCTCACAGAGTTCTCCCAGCCACCATCAGCTGCCCCGTCATGTTTTCCTGAATCTCATCGATGGTCTGAAATCTCTTCCCTTTCACAGGTGATTTTAGTTTGGGGAAAAGCCAGAAGTCACAGGGCACCATATCTGGGCTGTAGGGGGACTGAGTCACCTGGGTGATTTGATGTTTCACCAAAAAACTCTGCACGAGACGTGATACATGAGCAGGCGCGCTGTGATGAAGCTGCCAATCACCAGCTGCCCATAGCTGTGGCCTTCTGAATCCTCCAAGGTTTCCATGGAGGATTGTTCAAGCTTCATGTGAAATTTGATGCACATTCATTGCTCCACTTGCTCTGTCATTTTGAATGTGATAGGCACACAGTATGCATGCTCATTCAATGGTGTCTATGCCCCCACTGACTAGTACAGTGAAGTCGTCACTGGTCACACGTGTGCAGTCCAGTCATGCTCCTTGGCTGGACATCAGTGTCACACAAACCATTCTCCTCATATTAACAATGGCTGGGTTTTTCCTGGACACACTATATATATGTACACATACCTCTCTCTCAAGCCAAGAGAACCTGGCCAACTTAGAAAGAAGTCAGGGGACTTCTGGCAAGATGGCGGCGTAGGTGGACACACCGTACCTCCGCACGCAACCAAACGAGGAAAAAACAGCAATTTAATTAAACAAAAACAGCCAGATTTGACAGAAAATCAAACTGAAAGGAAGTCCGACAACCAAGGAGTTAAAGAAGACACTTACATCCAGTCTGGTAAGCGGGGAGGTGCTGGGCGGAGAGAGAGCGTGCGGCCACTCCGCAGCGAGCCGGGTGGTGAGCACAAGGCAAGACCGCGGTTTGGGGAGTGGGACTGGCAACGCCGTAGCACTCCGAGACGGGTGTGCCTGACCAAAACGCGGCCAGCGCCCAGCCCACCCGGAACCAGCGGG
The DNA here is from genome assembly GCA_004026765.1 of Micronycteris hirsuta. Taxonomy (NCBI): domain Eukaryota; kingdom Metazoa; phylum Chordata; class Mammalia; order Chiroptera; family Phyllostomidae; genus Micronycteris; species Micronycteris hirsuta. The sequence continues at coordinate 113,204 of PVJI01004059.1, forward strand.
GCCGAGACTGGTGGACCGGGCAGGTCCTAATTCGCATGCAGACAAACCAAGAGAAAAAGCAGGGCGCAACCCATCAAAGTGGGGAAATAAAACCTCAAACCACCGATTGAAAACACCTGTGAGAGGTGAGACGGCAGGAGGAACTCCCGGCCTCACAGGAGAGTTCGTTGGGGAGACCCACGAGGGCTTGGAACTGTGCGGGCCCGTCCACCAACCCTGGAGCGACCCCGGAGCCAGCGCAGAGGGGCTCAACTTGCTTGTGGGAAGCGGTGTGGGTGTGTGGAGAGCGGAGCAGGCGCCATTGTGCTCTCAGATCCCGCCCCCACAGGTGAGTCACAACACAACAACGAGGGTTACCCTGCCCCCACAGACATCGTCACAAAATAGGGAAGTGAGTTGACCAACCCTGGTGAACACCTAAGGCTCCGCCCCTTAAAGTAACAGGTGGGGGGGGCGTGGAATGGCCCAAATGAAAGAACAGATCAAAGCTCCAGAACTAACCGACCAAGAGATAGCCAACCTATCAGATGCACAGTTTAAAACACTGGTAATCAGGTTGGCCACAGAATTCGACGAAAAATTATCGCAATTACTTGAACAAATGAGGCAATTACTTGAACAAATGAGGAGAGATCTGCAGGGAACCAATAGGGATA
>PVJI01004060.1:0-113776 GCA_004026765.1 Micronycteris hirsuta
TTGAATTAAGAGGAAAACATTTCAAAAGGGCCCAGCAAGGATAGGAATGAACTATAGGTACTGAAACTATGACTATGAAGAGAATCTCTGATAATCCACGTTAAATGACAAACTATTCATCCCTGATGTTAACAGATCATCAGTACAGATGTTTATTTTAGCTCAGACACCCAGCCTCCTTCCTAAGGTACCTTTTTCTCAGGCATTGTTAATCTTATGAAAAAAGTTAAATACACAATTATACAAAGTAACCATACAGTTACTACCTTTAAATTCCAAACTAGGGAATGATTATTAATGTTGATTAAATCTGCTTCTATTCAAGATTTGAGCTTTATGATTATGAGTCATTAACTTTTCTGTGTTAAAAACTAACATTGGAGTTTTTTGTTCCGTAACTTCTTAATAATAATTGACAGCTATTATTCAGATACACATTAACAGCTATTATTAAATAAAAGCACCTGCCCTCTCCTACGCTGAACTATTAGGTGAAATGTTTGGGGCAACGATACATTCACATGGTCTGAAAGTACTACACTACCAGTTCTTCACTAACTGAAAGGAAAATGTGCCTTACAATGGAGGCAACTGGCAGACACCACCTTAATCCAGGGATCAAACCTACTGTCACCAAAAAATGAGACAGACACTGCGTGTCTCGTGATGTGATACAACGGGAAGTCTCAATTTAATCCTATGTAAAAGAATTGTCCAATATGTTTAACCCGATTCTATTTATAAGGAGACATCACACAGCTGAGTCCAGATTACGGAACAATTTCTAAGACAACCTGCCTGATGGGAAGGAGCAGGTACCGGGATACAGAAAAGCAGTTCCGTTTGTGCCAAGTGAGGGGCCTCCAAATGAGACGGGGTTGGGGGGGGCGGTGTCATGGAGCACAAGGGGGGAGGTCAGAAGTGTCAGCCCACAAACACTGCTCCTTCGCCCCCAAGACTTCCTATCTTGAGAGAATGGTCCAACGACAAGGGAAACTTGAGAAATCATTCCCAGTGGCAGGAATGGATCAATGCCACAACGTCCTAATCAGACTGGTACGCAACAGGAACGGGGCACTACCCTCCTGATGCTCACCCTCCTTTGGTTACTGAGCCACCTGCCAGCTCCCCAGTAAATTCTTTTCCCATCCAAGCTACCCTGTCAGCTTCTGCAGCTTGCAACCAAAGACCCTTGATTGAATTATACAGAATATTCTGGATTTACGTAAAAGCCAACTATTATTTCCTTCCTAATTTAAACCCATTTCTACAAAGAATCAAAACTTAACTATGTTACAAATGTAACTCTGAGGTGCAGAGTATAAATGATCAAAGATACTATCACAACAAAGATGATACAAATCAGCTTTTGATACATTTAAGAGGTGCCCATTCGTTAAAACTAAAATTTTGTTTTAAAGTACAAAATTTGAATCTTAAAAAAGTACGAGAACATTCACAAAGAATAGATGACAAAACACCAACATTGTTCTAAAATGTATCAGTCAAATAAAGAACTAAAAAAAAAAGTTCTTACAAGGAATTCTCTCTGCTATGAGATGCCCTCTTTTTGTTTTGTATGTCCCACATTGCTGTGAGAACAATGAAAAGACTCTCCTCCTGGGTCCATCTTTTCTTTAGGCCCCTAATTCATATGCTTCCTCACAAAAAAACAATACATAAGTAAAAAACTACTTTGCATTCTTTCTGAATATCCTTCACATTTCAAATCAAAAGCAGAAATTTTAGCTCTACTAAAACTAACATTTCTGACTTCCTTGATAGTATCCTGTTGTCATACTGAATCCACTAATCCATTTTGTTTTTTTTTAAAAAGATTTTATTTATTTATTTTTAAAGAGAGGGGAAGAGAAGGAGAAAGAGATGGATAGAAACATCATGTGCCTCTCAGGAGCCTCCAACCAGGGACCTGGCCCACAACCCTTGACTGGGAATCGAACCAGCTACCCTTTGGTTTGCAGGCCAGCACTCAATCCACTGAGCCACACCAGCCAGGGTTCCAGTTGGTATTTTTAAGGAATACCTTTAGAAGAAGTACAGCACATGTTAAGGAGAGTAAGAACATATTTAAACTATAGAAAATACTTGTTATAATCTTTGCTAGAAAATCCTTGCTATAGAAAATCCTTGCTAATATAACAAATAGTAATATTTGTGAATACCTATTGTGTATCACACATCTCACTATAAATCATAATTTTTTCATAAACACTATACGACAGGCAATGTTACCCTATTTATAAAAAGTAAATAAGGATAACCAACCTCAAATATTGGTTTACTTGCCCTGAGCAGCATGGCTCAGTTGGCTGAGTGTCATCCAGCAAGGTGAAAGGTTGTTGGGTCGATTCTCAGTCCGGGCACATGCCTGGGGTGTAGGCCAGGGTGAATGCAAGAGGAAACTGACATTTCTCTCCCTCTCTTCCTCCTCCCTCCCCCTCTCTCTAAAAATAAATAAATAAATAAAATCTTTAAAAATAACTGGTTTACCTACCTCGTGTCAGAGCTAATAAGGGGTTGATCTGACTCAAAGAAAGATTTGCCTGGTCCCCAAAGTTGATGACACTTTATCCCATGACAAAATGCCTCAATGGACACACTCTTCTTACAAAATTTCATTTTCATTGATATGTTTCTTATTAGAAAAACAATTGTAACCATTACCCTGAACAAGCAGAATCTGTGGGATGTAACCTGAAAGCAACTTTCTGTCCACTACTGTCCTTCAAAGTTATTCCGTGTCAACAGTTAATGTCCCTGAACTTTTATTTAGGGAGGCCTACGACTTTGGTCACTTTCAAGTTATAAAAGTGATCTGAGTTTAGAAATTGAGAGATCCAGTTTAGTATAATACAATCATCAGTTTTCCATTCAAGGTTATGGCTGCTCCCCATCCCAGGCCGGCCTAGGTGGTGCAAGAGACCTCACCCTTCTGCCTTCCACCGCATGCCCTAGTCTGAAGTGTGGAATGCTGGTCAGTACGGGCACGCTTTCAGGGACGCCGTGGGGTCTCTCGGCAACAGTGCCCTTGATGCAGCAAGAGGCATCCCTCTGGCAATCCAGTCGTTCGTTCCTCCAGCACCACCCCGATGCCATGGGCTTCCTGGTCTGTGGAAAACACGAACCCCTGGCCCGAAAGGACTTCGGGAGGATGGGCTGTCCTGCACAGGAACCTCGCTCTGCTGTGCTGCCGGAACAGCCAGCCTTTCTCCCACCCAGTGCCGAAGATGGATATCCACCTGTGCCCCCCACGCTCTCCAAGTTGTGACCACAAAGCCTCTGCACTGGAGGGAGAGCACTCCAAGATGGCAGGGGGGAAATGAAGAGAAACTCCTAGCACACTGAGACTTTGGTTCAAAAACTCTTTTCTGATCTCCAACACTCACTTCAAAAACTCTCCTAATTTTCACCCTGGCCAGGCGGCTCAGTTAGTGGGAACATCAATCATCCTGCACCAAAAGGTTATGGGTTCAATCCCTAATCCCAGGAACATGCAGGAGGCAACCAATCAATGTCTCTGTGTGTGTCTCTTTCTCTAAAATCTGGAAACATATCCTTGTATGAGAATTAAAAAAACAAACTCTTTTAATTCCCAACTTCCTGAGTCTTTTCATACCAATGAAAATGGGACAGGTGTTAGAAGTCACAAGATCCATTTTCTGTCTCTTTCTTTCAAAAGACCTGCATGGTGTTCCTACAACTCACTACACCGACGTAGGGCCAAACTGAGAATACGAGAGCTCTGTTTTAACATCTTATTCCATCATACACAGGGTAGGCGAAAGGAGGGTCACAGTCGTTTGTCTGGAAAACAGCACAATAATTAAAACAATAATACAAGAATAAACTCTTTCGGTCCTTACAACTATAAACCTACTTTTGCCCCATCCTGTATTTAACGTTTTTCTAAATTTCCTATAAAACGCAGGAAGAAAAATCCATCATCCCACACAGAGGCAACTACCATTAACATTTTACTATACTGCCTTCCTTTCTGTAAAGAGCTTATTTGAAATCCAAAAAAGTTTTAACTTTTTAAAACCTTGTACAAAAAGCCTCATTTAAATAATTTCATTTGCGACCCGCCTTCTGCGCTGTTTAAGCATGCCTTTTTCAAACACAGAATGCCCACTCCACCAGTGTGCGGCGGCGCTCTGAAACCTGACTCACTGAATCACTCGCACACTCGCGACCTGTAACAGCTCCCCACTGCCCGAGAGACTGAGACCCGATCTTTTTAAATTAAGCAGAATCTATACGGCCTCCTATACCTGCTGCACCTCTAAGTGAGATTCTAAACCATGCATCCACCATACAAAAATCACACTGAAGATGTGAATGCCGGGGGGTTTCTGGGATTTGACCTGCTCTCAGAAGGGAAGTGTTTCAGAGTCTGGGACAGCTCCAGGACGGCCGCCAAAAGGATCTCAGGAGCATGCCCGGGGTCACCAGGCTGAACTCACAAAGTGCAAAAGAGCAAAGGTCGTTACTACTTTATTCACATGGCAAAATCGAGCTCCTGGGGATCAGTCCATATGACTGCAAATAAAACTATCACCACACATATATATTCACTGGCTCCACACGCTTCGTCACAACTGCCAGAAAGTTAATCTAATACTCAAGAGCAGATTTATGGAAACTTTCAAGGTTTAAAAATGGATTTAGGGATTAATTTTTGTTACAGTTTCACACATAATTTGCCATCCATTCACAAACAACACATTTAAAAATTTGTTTTAAAGGCATCTTTCAGCAAACAATGTGAGAAATAAATTCCATTTAACATGCTACCAATAAAAAAGCATTCATAGTTCTTACCCAAAGAATTTTGCTTTTCTTAAAAGTTTATGTCAGTAAAAACTCATAGGATTACAGAAGTGCTTGAAGAAAGAAAATAATCAGTTCCCTCTTACAGCTGACAATAAACACATTCACTCGAAAGTACACTAGAACAATGAGCGTGGGCAAATACCGACGTGTCTCTATATGTAACTGTGGAGGGTATGTGTGCACTCATACAACATGCATGCATGCGCAGAGATGTCTCTATATGTAACTGTGGAGGGTATGTGTGCGCTCATACAACACACACACATGTGCAGAGATGTCTCTATATGTAACCACGGAGAGTATGTGTGAGCTCATACAACACGCACACATGTGCAGAGATGCCTCTATATGTAACCGTGGGGTATGTGTGCGCTCATACAACACACACACATGTGCAGACACATCTTTATATGTAACTGTGGAGGGTATGCATGTGCTCATACAACATGCAAACATGTGCAGAGACGTCGGAAAGATGTTCACCAAAACAGGGACTACTTGGATGGTGATTTCCGCTTTCTTCTTTCACTGTTCCCCATTGTTCCAACTTTTTATAACCATGAGGATAGAAAAGAAGAATCCTATCTGTGTCACTGAAATATGGTACAGAAAGCTACAGTGATCCAGACAAGTGGCACTGGCAGAAGGACAGACATGCAGACCAAGGTAACAGAAATGAGAGTTCTGAAATAAACACAGACACCTGCGGTCAACCAATGATCAACAAAGCTACCAAGGAAATACAATGGGGGAGAGCAGAGTCTGATGAACAAATTGTGCTGAGTCAACTGGATTTCCATATACAAAAAGATGAACTTAAGAAATTTACCTCACGCAATATGAAAAAGTTATTTAAAAATAGATCATAGGCATAAACGTAAGAGCTAAAACTACAAAACTTTTAGAAGAAAACATGGGATTAAATCTCATGAGTTTGGGGTAGGCAAAAATTCCTTAAACACAGAACCAAAAGCAAGATTCTTAAAAAAAAAAAAAAAAAAAAAGGATAAAGACAAACTGGATGCTACCAAAATCCAAAATCCCTGCGCCTCAAAAGATACCATTAAGAAAATGAAAAGACAAGCCACAGACTGGGAGACAAATCTGCAAATCATGTGTCACATAAACGACTTGGAGTCAGAGCATAGCAAGAACCCTAACACCTCAGGAAAAAGATAACCCAATTAAAAGATTTAAATTAAAAAATCTGACAGACATTTCACCAAAAAATACAAAAATGGTTTGAAAAGATGTGTATCATTAATCATTAGGGAAGTGCGAATTCGAACCACAGCGACGCAACGCGGCGCCGGCGACCAGTGTCGGGATCAGAGAACTGAAACACACGCTGCCGTTGGGATGTAAGATGAGCCCATCTGGACAATGACTTAGCAGCTTCTTTAAAACCTAAACATGAATTTCCCGTGTGACCCAGCAACTCCACTCCTAGGCATCTACCCAAGAGCCATGCAACAGAAGGCCACACAATTATTTGCACACAAATGTTCACAGCGGCATTACTCACAGCAATCGAGAAGTAGAAACAATCTAAATGTCCATCAACTGGTGAATGGATAAATAAAACGTGACATATCCATATAATGGAATACTCAGCAACAAAATAAAACAAATCAGTGACACACTTAACAACAAGGATGAGGCCCAAAAACATTAAGTGAAGGCAGCCAGACACACACACACACACACACACACACACATCATATTCATATACCGTAGGACTGCATTTTTAAGAAATGTCCAGAAGGAAAATCCAGAGAGAGAGAAAGTGGCTGCCTGGGGCTGGGGGTGGGGGTGGGAATGAAGACGGAGTATGACGGGGACAGGAACTTACTGTGTTGATAAACGCATTTCAAAACTAGACCATGGTCCAGGAAATTCCTATCCCAGAGATTAAAAAAGAAAGTAGGATTGTCCAAAGTCTAACCAGGAACTCTCTTTGGATAGAAATCCAGCAGGACCATATCTAAACACAAGAGGCGAAGGCCTGAAGGTAAACTCATGTACACTTTAACCGAAATGAACGGAATAAACGAAGTTGATTTCTCTGTACTTTTGAAAAAAACTTGGTAAATATATTTATGAAATACCAGAATACATTAAATATTTAAATTTATTGACTACAAATAACAAGTAGTTAGTTCCTGGCAGTCTCTTTTCCTGTATGGTCAGCTGTCTAATGAAAAGGTTACTTACAGTTTCCTTTTTACAGAGCATGAGGGAAGGGGTACATGTGAAAATCAGGCGCAGTCAATTAGTTAACAAGGCTTGATGTGTAATGTCACCTTGCTACAAGGGAAAAAACTGCCTGGGGTAAACTGTCTCAGCACACCTGTGCAGCAGCCCTACTTTATGACTTGAGGACAGTTTTCTACAATACTGTCAACCAGTTATACATTTTCAAAAACTGTTCATTCATCTTTTTAAACTTTTTAAAAAGATTTTATTTATTTAATTTTAGAGAGAGGGGAGGGGAGGGAAAGGAAAAAGAGAGGGAGAGAAACATCCATCAATTGCCTCTTGCATGTGCCCCAGCTGGGGACTGGCCCACAACCCAGGCATGTGCTCTGCCCAGGAATCAAACCAGTGATCTTTCGCTCTGAAGGATGATGCCCAACCAACTGAGCCACACTGGTGAGGACAAAAATAAAAACTGTTCCTTCGTCTCTTACTTAGGAGGCCAAAATAAGATTCTAGAGGGGATCTGAGAGAACAGGCAGTGAAAGAATGCCACAAAAAGTTCTGCTTCCCCTGGTTCAGTGGACTGAGTGTCGGCCTGCAAACCAAAAGGTCACTGGTTCAATTTCCCAGTCGGGCACGCAAGAGGCAACCAGACATTGATGTTTCTCTCCCTTTGTCTCCCTCCCTTCCCCTCTCTCTAGAAATAAGTCAATAAAATCTTTTTTAAAAAGTTCTGTTTGTACACCTCAACTAGGAAGAATTTTGAAGTGCTTAAATATTTTTAAATTATACCCTGGCTGGTGCGGCTCAGTGGACTGAGTACTGGCCTATGAACCAAAGGGTCACTGGTTCAATTCCCAGTCAGGGCACGTGCCTGGGTTGTGGGCCAGGTCCCCAGTATGGGACCCATAAGAGGCAACCACACATTGATGTTTCTCCCCCTCTCTTTCTCCTTCCCCTCCCCTCTCTCTAAAAATAAATAAATAAAATCTTTAAATATATATTTTTAATTATTTAAATATATAAGCTAGCTATCTACCCAAACTTGGCAAATTGAGAATGGTTTTAAAAATGCAATTTGATTTTAAAATAATATACACTATTTCTGAAAATTGCTTATAATGAAAGAACCCTGGATATCATCTAAAATTAAGTCCTTACAAGATATATTTCATAAGCTAATAGACTACTAAGAAGGGGTCAGTGACACATACCAAAGGCGGGCCACCGGCCAGTTGTCACCACGACACATACCATAATGGAAGTGCGGCACACCCGTTTCAAAGGGCTGCCAACCCCAAGCTACATAGTTTGACTACTGCTTCAACATGCTGTTCTATAAATAAAAAGAAAAATCTTTAGTTTAACATATTCACATTTTTAACATAGTAAGTTCCAATTATCCAAGACTATTTTCAAAATGCTTCAGCCCTTGATTCTGAGGCATCAACCTACTTTTACCCACTAGCCACTCAGAACAAGCTCCGCCACAGCTAGATATTTTACACTTCCAAGCCTGTAAACTCACGTCCAGTTTAACTCAAATACATGGAATAAAAGAAGCTGACTTCTCCATACTTTTAAAAACAACTTGGTAAGTATTTAACCACAGTACACATTAAATATTTAAGTCAAAACAAGTTCAAATGTAACAAATAATCTTTAGCAAGTAAAAATAGCTTTCAAAATAATATTTTTCAAATGTTTGTTTACAGAAAAATAACTGGAAGGGGGGAATTAGGTGGTGCTAACTGATAAAATAAAGCCTTACCCCTTAAACACACACACAAACCTGCAAGTTTAAACCTCCCCAACTGTGCTAGCCTCTCTTACTCCCCCCAAGTCTACTTGTCCCAAGATGAAAAGGAAAAGAAGCCTGACTTTAACATGTGGTGCTTCATTAACACTGTTCTGTTTGTTAGAATTTGCCAGGACCTGTAGTAGAGAACTGTACGTAGAGTGATATAAGCAACGCAGTCTCACACCTTGCAACCCAAGGTGGTTTCCTCATATTTCACTCCAATGTCCCTGAAATTCTTCAGAGACCACCTGTGATACTCTTTAAATCAAAACATGTCTAAACATGTTAGTCATTACTTTTAATCTCAAAATTCCACCAAGGTCACTACATATAGGTTTGCCCCCAAATTAGATCGAGGACATGAAGACCAATCATAACATGTATCATGTTCTCACTACATGCCAGGTACTTTTTCTGAGTCAGATTTATTAAGGTATAGTTTACCTACGCTGGGAAACAATCCTGCACAGGTCTGTCTTTTTTTAATGTGTTGCAAAGGGTATTGACTGCCCTTTGGTCCGGACTATACTTTCAGGAATGTCCACATAGCAAACAGCTTTGAAAGACACAATGTCTCCCTCCGGAGCGAAGGAAGAGGCATGCGTACTGTTAGTGTAACGGTGTTAAGGTATCCTTGCGCGGAGGGCAGGCACGCTACTGCTCACTACCAAGACACGGGCTCCCCAAACTCGGGGCTTCTCTCCAGCAACACAGTCCTCTGTGTATGCAAGGGCAACAGAAAAGTCCTTAGATCAGGAAAGCAGCACAAATGCTGATGCTCTGGCTGCGGCTATCACTGACAGAAACAAACTGTCCTCCATCTCCTCCACGGAGTCTCATGTCCGCCATATCCAGCAGAATGTGGCGGGGTAACTTACTAGCTTACAAGTAGGATAGGATCTCACATCATCATGGTTCTACACAGTTTTAACAACATGAATGGGCTACTGGCAGAGATACGACTTTCCAGAAAGGAAGGTAAAGGACTCCAAGGGCAGAGCCCTGGAAAATGAGAGACATCCAGGGATGAAAGAGTTATCCTAGCGGTGGGTGGGGAGAGGTGGGAATAAGGATCTCCCCTGTCCTACCTGTTAATGGACAAGAAGTTAAATTAATGTTTAGAAACTGAGCATTGAGAAGCGGGACTGAAATAAGCCACCCACGTGAACTGCTTGTTCACTCTCTCCCCTGGGCTGGCAGAGGGATGTGCCATGACACTGGGGCCAGAAGCCCCGTGTCTCCAGGTGAAAGGCAGTGTGATCCTGACTGCTGAGCCGAGGAATCCCCAAAGCTAAAATAGATGGTGTAAGGAATGACCTTGCTGCCATTATATAAGTTAGAAGTATTAGAAGTTCTTTCGGTTGAACTACGGGAGAGTGACCAAAAGTGACTAACTAACTGGTACAGAGTTGCTCTCTCTCTCCGTGCCCCCTTCTCCATCCCTCCCTACTGGCACCTCCAAACTCTTCTGCATTACAGGGAAACACAGTAAGGGATCGGGCGGAGGTCTCCCTGACCCCCAAGAGGGACTCCAGGCCATACATACCCTCTGAGGCTGTCCAGGGAACCTTAGAGAGGGACTCAAAAGTTTTAAGGCTCTCTTGGATACAGGAACCCAGGTCATCACGACCCCATCTGGTGGCATGAAGGGAGGGGACATCCACCAGATTCAGCTAATAGAGTTTGAGCAGGCTTTACGGTAGGAAAGGGAAATGAATGTGACCTGGGTTGGGGCTCTTCGGGGCAATTTGATGCTGTCTGTTGTTGCCTCTACACTCTAATGCGCAGCAGAAATTGAGGTGTTACGTGGTTGCACTTCCTCATCCCGTGAGTGCACGGGGTCCTCCCAGTTCGGAAGGGCTGCAGGCACAGAAGCACTAGGGCCTCACAACCCTATGACCCCTTTGGGTTACAAGTCTCTGTGACTCGTGATTCTCCTGATGGCAAAGGGAAGAAGTCTGCACCTGGAGGTGGCCCTGGAGCTCTGGGCCCCCCGACACACCTAGCAGGCACACCCCTTTTGTAAGGCAGCTACTACCTTCCAACTGGGCTCTTAAGGAAACGGACTGCCTGACTCATGGAAGCCTCATGAGTTTCCATGGTGACAGTTCTTCTTGGGGTGGGTCAGCTCATGCTCAATGACTAATAATGCGGACAATCAACTACAAAGTGTGCATCTGAGAATACAACTGGCTTTGCCTTAGCCCCAGCGGCATCTCAACGGTACATGAAAAAGGAGTAGCAAGTCCTTCGGGGAGACCAAGCCCCTGCTCTACCACCAGCAGCAAAGATGCTGGCTCGATGGAGCCCACAGCCAGTAAATCATTGAATCTTACAGATTTAACATCATCCCTCCGCTGTTAATACTTAAGTACTGAACACTACCAATTCTTCCCTAGACTTTAACAGCAGCCTCTTAACTTGCCTACCTGTGTTCTATCTTCACCTCAATCCTTTCTCCAAATGCTGTCAAAACAATCTTTTGAAAAAACAAACTTGACTATTTCATCCTCTTTCCCCTTAAAAACCCTTTAACGGTTTCCCCACAGCACTCAGTAAAAACTGACCTGGACTTGTTCACTGACTCAAGTAGCCAGTCCTACAGTTGATACAGTGTCTAACTCCTGCCCACCCTCCGTTACTGGCAGACGGAACTAGTGATCATTCCTAAAACGTGTATGACCTCTTCTGTTGCCAAGCTTTTGCCTCTCCCTCTTCCTACACTCATGCATTCTCCCCTTTGCCTGACCAACTACTGGTCCACTCTCCAGGTCTTGGTGTGTACAGCATTACAGACAGACACCACAGACTTTTATCCTGACTGGTAAGCTAGGTATCTGTGCAACACACACACATACATACACAGCACTGAATTTTTCTGCCTATTTTCTCCAGCTTCTATTCTACCATAAGAAGGGACACTAACATTTTACTCACTGTTATGGAACCCTGCTTAAGTGCTTTGTAACTATTTGAACGACTAATAGCAACCACAATATCAAGTATTGTGCCAGGTGTCAAGGGAAACAGATGATCAAAAACAAAACAATAAAATTAATGATCATTTCATTTACAAACACCTTAGTTTAGTAAATTATATTCTGTATTTCCTATTACAGTGCCTTGAAGTTAACATAAACGTTTCACAAGAGTGCTTGTTGAGGCACATAGCAGAGACATTACTCTCCCCACTTTAGAGATAACCTGAGAACCTACCCACTACCAGACAAGAGCAAACCAGAGCTTAAATACAGTATTTCTGTCCAGACACACACCATTTCACACTGAGTAGAATCTCTCAATAACAGTGCAAGTAAACAAACTACAAAAGTTCGCTTCAAGACCTAGGAAATCTCGAATTTCATTTAAATGTGTGCCTTTACTTCATGATCACTCTAAGAACAGAAAAATGACATAAATAATCCCAATAATATCTGGGAATATGTCATTATTTTTCTCATAGCAAGTGTTTCCTGAAATTATTTTACCTAAATTAGTAGCCAGTGTAATTTGGATTATCTGAGAACATGCCACTTTCTGCTAGAAGAAATATTCTAGGCAGACTGAAGTGTCTGCATCGGTCTATATTTAATACACACCAGACATAACTCACCAACTAGAATACATCTAGGAGAGATTGCTTGCATGACAGAAAGTGACTGTACAGGGCTGAAAGCTTCACAGTGCCGCACACAACAGTACCATTCAATATTACCTTTTCAAAATAAGTTACATAGCCACAAATAAATATATTCGCATTAGATATTCTATTTAAACAAAATCTCCCAACATCTTTGAAAACAGCCATTCTCACCCATGGTACCACTATCAGGATGTAAGATGTGTCAGAAGAAATGTTCATACTTAAAGAATCAAAATTCTAAGAATGATTTCCTTGTTTAGAGAGTTTTACAAATGTCACTCATTTGCATTCCAATATACTTGCATGAGTGGGTAAGGGGTGAAGCTGCAGCCAGCGAGCAGGAAATTCTAATCTTGTATGTGCACAGGAGAATGGAGAACAAGTGAACATTACCCATCCCGGGTGCCAGCTGAAAAACTTTTGAGATTTGCTGTTTTAAATGTGCCTTCTAAATATATAATATCAAATACAGGACCTCAAATTAGTACTCTGAAACAGAATTTTAGTAAAGACTACAAGTCACAGACGTCTGTGTTTAAATGCCTGCCTTCCTCACCCTACGACGGAGTACACTTGGACAAGGGGAGTTACCTAAACTGCCTTGGGTTTTCTTGCCTAGTGTTAATCAGGAATAGGAACTAACCTACACCTCGCGGGGTAAACTTAGAGCATGTAAAGGACTTGGCATGTCGTCGGTGTCCACTATTATAGCACAATAATTAAGAGCTAACACTGTGTCGCTTCAGTTTAACCCGTTTCCGAGCCTGTGACACGGGAACACCACTACCTACCCAACAAGGTTGTCACAGAGATTAAACATCTTAGAACACTATCTAGCAGGTAGCAAATACCATGTAAGTGTCAGTTACTATTAACATCATCATCATCACCACCACTAAAATATTAAGTAACCACTGCCACATGACTGGATTATGCCTTCCATTTCTGCTACATGATTAACCTAATTTAGTAAATTGATCATAATATGGGATGAGTACACACATCCAGGAATTTTTATGCTGACTTTTAGAAATTTTAATGCACAAGAAATTATCTGAATTACCTATTGCTCACGAATGCTGACAAGGTCTATATATGAAACACCCATTCTAAGTGAACAAATCCATTCAATAACTAAAGCATAACACAAAATGACACGTCTAGTGTACTTTCTCCCCAAATACCTCAGCAGTTTAAATAATCAGATAGAGCAATCCTCAAAATACACAAGCTACCTGAAAAAACTGCAGCTGAGAACAACATATTTCTCTAAAACTTTTGCCACATAATTACAAAACGATGTTTGAGTGGAAAACTCTTTGACCTTGCCGATAATTCGACTACTCAAAATATTTATTAAGTATCCTCTTTTCAACAGGCAGGCACTGTGCTAAACTCTGGTGCAGTAACAGAAAAGGAGAGACCAAAAATACCAGTGGGCATAATATAACTAATTTTACTAATATTTACAAATATTATCATTTTGTTTTCCTTAAACAGTGAAAGAGCAAACTACAGGCCCTAGCAATTGAGTGCATCAACACTTAATGAGTCAAGTAACCTCACATAAGTGGAAGTCCAGTATTTTCCCCAAGGAGACTAGGAGTAAAATGAAATAAATATCCCTTTAGACTCCTCAGTCAATTACTTACTAAGTAAAGGTAAATGATCATTCTGAATATGAGCCAAATAATCTCAAGAGTGATGCTACTTAACATAATTTTTAATCAATTTTTGGAAAAATTCAGGAAATGAATTTTAACTTTCATTGTGTTCAATGTTACCTGTAATGTATCAGAAATAAACTGCCTTCACTTAGTTTTATTCTGAAATTATAGTTTTGCTGGGACCACTAGAATCTATTTACTAATCATGCTTCCCTTTGCTCAACCACTTTCTTAAGAGAAAAAGATCTAGGGCCTATGTAATTACCAAATAATCTAGAGTTCATACTATATAACCTACATTTTACAAAGCAAAAGTTTCCTTTGGGACAGCTACATAACTATTAAAGTTTTAAGGAATTAAAAACTGCTCTGCCAATGAGACCCTGTGAACCAAAAGGTCACCGGTTCGATTCCCAGTCAGCGTACATTGTCTGGGTTGCATGACAGGCCAGGTTTCTGGTTGGGGGCGTACAAGAGGCAGCTGATCCATATTGATATTTCTCTCTCTCTCTCTCTCTCTCTTTCCTTCCCTTCTCTCTAAAAATAAATAAATAAAAATATTAAAAAAAAAATAAAAACTGCTCTGCCAAAACAATGCAATCTTGACTATGAGCTAAGAAATCTTACTGCTACAGTGGTCATCCAAAACCTAAACAGTGACAACAGCCAAGTGCCTTTGTAACACCCAGCTCCCAGAAGTACTATCGCTGGCAACTGTATCATATTGACAAGCAAGTAGATGTACTTCAGGACTAAGAACCTTCCTTGGAGTTCATTATTCTGTACTAAGAAAGTCACATTTTAAAAAAAGTGCTATCGTCCCATTTTACGAACGTTCAAGCAGGCCGTTTCACTGAACCGCAACACTTCACAAATGGGCTTGCAAATACACCCCAATTATCAAGTTGTGCTAGACACAAAGTTTCTTTCTATTATTAAAGGCAATTTAAAAATTAAAAGGATCAGTGCCTTTTTCTTGAGGTACATTAGTCTAAAGTGATTTACAATTAAGTCCCCAAACACCCAAGTGACTGAAATTCCTTTAGCTACATACACCACTTCTCAGGAACGTCAGTCTGCCAAGCTTCGAGACTATGAGAACACAAAATTGACCAACATACATTTTCCAAATAAAGATTAAGGAATAAAAAGATAGCAAACTCAATAAATGTATAGGATGGGAGGAAAAAGTGTAAACAAATTCCAAAAAATCTGTCTTATCCAAAATGGCACTTGTCGGTACTGCGAGAATCCAGGCAGGTCATCAGTATTCCGCACACCAGGGGACACTACCTGCTGTTGACAGATGAGAAAAAGTCTCAGCAACAAACAGTATTAACAGGTAATGTTGCAAATCAGCCAGGGAACCCAGCGCAGAGGAATGTGTAGGAGTAGCAGAAAGAGTAACAATCCTCTGACAAATTTTACATCCAGAGAAAATTAATCCATCAGAGATACTCCTCCAGAGGGTGGGGAAAAAAGGAGAGAAGATATGTGGTATGGCCCAGAATAGCCATAAGGAAACACACACACACACACACACACACACACACACACACACACACACACACGCTCGCGCGCAATTGCCACTTCCACTACAGTTTGACAGTCATAGATTTGGGTAATTATAGTAGAAACTGTGTTTTCGAAATATACGGAGACCACACCCAGGGACTGGGCTTCTGGACTTTAAATGCTGGGAATTCAAAGGTCAACACAGTCGATGTCAGTTGGGAGGTCTGACCGCACAGGTGGAAGGAGGGGGTGGCCAGTGAAGACACCAACTCCGACGCGGGGACCGGGAGGCTGGGCGCCGCCGGGCAGGAGTGCGGAGTCCGAGGCGAAGGGGGTGTGGAGCTAGAGACGAGCGCGGGGAGGGAGGGACGAAAGGCGGCTGCACGAAGTGGGAGCTGGGGGTGGGGGGCGCATGACAACGCGGGCGGGGAGCGGGGAGAGCCGGGGGGCCAAACGCCATGGGCAGCGGCGGGATCTGGGGGTGGAAGAGGGCGGTGAGCTCGCGCGTGGACAGACGAGTGGAAAGACGGGGCATAAGAATGGAAGATCCGAATGAATGAGTGCGGGGCGAGGCCCGGGCGGCGGGCGCCGGCGCCGGGGCGGGCCGGGGCGTCCGCGAGGCGAGGTGCAGCGGCAGCTCCGAGGGTGAGCGCCGGGGTGGGCCCACCACGCCGAGAGACGAAGCCCCGCTCCGCGGCGGGCCCCGCCGCACCCGCTTCTCTGCCAAAATGGGGCCGGGGCACTGGCATGAGAGGGCTGAGAGGGAAGCGAGGAAATGGTCACGATAAACCACTCACCCTGCGCTCGAGCCTGCAGGCTCTCAGCCCCACTCCTCCGCCGTCCTCGAGCAGCAGCGGAGGCTCCTCTGCGGCGCTAGAGGGAGCCCCGGGCCCGGAGCGGGGCAGCAGCAGCGGCCGGACCAGGAGCCCCTCCGCACCTGCCCCTGTGGCGGAGCCGCGAAGAGCCAGGCGGCGGCGGCGACAGCGGCTCCGAGCGGGGAGGGCAAGTGACCCGGATGTACAGGGTAACGGCGAGGAGGGGGAAGGGGGAATGCCAGGAAGTGAGGGCGCCGCGGACCTGTCCGGCCGTGCGCATGCGTCGCCTGCCCGCCCCGTAAGGTAAATCCTTTCCCGCCCCCTTCGTCCCGCCCCTCTCGAGAGGGGCGGGGCGAGGCCGGAGACAGGTGGTCGGGAGGGAGCCGGGAGGAGAGGAAGGGGGCGCGGCCACCTCCTCATAGCCCTCGCCCTCCTTAAAGGAGCAGCACCTTCGCGTGCAGGAGGCATCCGCATGGGTCAGAGTCTTGCAGCCTTCTCGTTTTACATATGGAAAACTGAGGTTCAGAGGTGGCGGTGACCTGCCTCAGGTCAGGGAGCTGGGGAACGGCAGGAGCAGGAACTCGGGGATCGCAGACCAGGACTCTTTGCACTGAACCCAGCGAAGTTGTTACAGCCCACTCCTCACCCCCTTCCCCGAAGTCTTGAATGGCTGGGGTGGTGGGCATGGAAATCTTCCCTCTCAGCCAGGTACTGAGCCTCGTTCCTCTCCCGGATGCGGTAGAGGCGCTTGGCTTGCTCCCCAGAGCCGAGAGGTGCACCGTTATCGCCTGCGATGGTATCCTGGAGACGCCCTTGGGAGGTGTCAAATGATCAGTCTGGGAACAGAAATCAGGCGCCACTTGAGACTTGTACAGTGCCACGCACAGCTCTTTCAGATAAATAACACTTTGTTCTGGAGTCTGCTCTGTGCAAAAATGTCTGATGGACAGAAAACTTGGAAGTGGCAGAGGGCGCAACCTCTTCATTTTCCCCTAATCCCCTTTCACTCTTAGAACATAAATGCTCCCTCTTCACATACAAAAACAGAACATCCCATTTGGCTAGCTCATCCTAATGCTGTTATGAAACACTCAGATTTTTTTCATTTAATACTAAAGGGTAAGTGATTACAATGTTACTTCTCCTGGGGGTATTTTCAGTTTGCCCAGCTGATCACTACTATAAAGGTAAATGGTTCTGAACATTTTGGGGGTCAAGGGCCATACCAAAAATCCCATAAAAATAGGGTCTTTTTGCCCCAGGAAAATGCATATATGCACACAAATTTGCATATAATGTCAAGGGATTTATGGATCCAGGAAGCCTATGTATGAAACCCCGATTATGAACCCTTGTTCCAATCAAATAGGATCCCGGGAACCCTCTGGGCCTTACCATATGTAGCCAAGAAATCACTCCTTGCCCCAAGTACAAAAGGGCAGCCTTTACCTATTTGCATTGAGACCAAAAGGTATTGACCACATTACACAGAAATATGTTGAGAGTCATGGAGACATCAGGTGTTTTTTTCAAGGCACACTCTAAGGTCAAGAGTTCTAAGCCTCCAACTTTTACCATAACATTTTAAGATATCACATTTTAGGATGATTTGGGGGTTCTGTACTATAATCTGTAATCTTCACCAATTTCAATGAAACTGAGGGAGCTGATATTTATATTGTAAACACTGGTGCTGAGAGAACAGTCTTCACAATCCAAGAACTTTGGTCCATTTGTCTGACCAAAATGTGACAGTGAAACTCATAAATAACCCTGGTCCATAAGGACCCACTGTCCTCAGTTTGAACCAGAGGAAGAGTTCACACACCTGCCCAATCCCATGAACGCTGAGCAACCAGAGTAACCACACAACTCTAACCCAATCTCCCACCAAAAGAAATCTCTTCCCTAGTAGCCTCAATACATCAACATCCAGCTTAGCTCAGCCATCTACAATTATGGGGAGCTCATCATTACAACTGTCAACCTCCTCTAATTGTCAGGAGCCTGTTCTTTTATAGTGAGAAGACATCAGATGCCCAACAATTTTCATTCATTGGGCCTAATTTTATCTGTGGGAGCAACACAGACATGATGTATGATGCTGGTCTTAGGGGGAACTTACAGTCCAGTAAAAATCATCATCATCATCATCATCCTCCCCCTCCCCCTTCTCCTCCTCCTCCTCCTGCTCTGGCTGGTGTGGGTCACTGGATTGAGTACCAATCTGCAAACCAAAAGGTTGCTGGTTTGATTCCCAATCAGGGCACATGCCTGGGTAGCGGGCCAGGTCTCCAGTTGAGGGCATGTGAGAGGCAACTGATCGATATTACTCTCTCTTTCTTTCTCCCTCCTTTCCCCTCTCTCTGAAAATAAAGAAAAATCTTTTTTTAAAAATCCTTTGATGAGTAATAACGGTGAAATAGAATGAGTCCTATGAAGAGTTCCTTTCAAAGGCACCTCTCCCCTTATCAGCCCTAGACCCCTTCCTGGCCTGTGCAAGAAGCCATGATTAAGTTCTACCACTACCTCATGTTAGATGTCCCGAAAGAGGGATAGCAAACAAGCCCCTAAGAGAAGTGTTGAATTTTTTCTTCCTGGATCCTTTCTTCACCATTCTGCATTAGTATAATCATATTTCAGCTGAAGTCAAAGCTTTCAAAGTTACATGTTGAAAAAAACAAGCAAAAGGATGCAAAAGATGATGTTTGCATAAGACCACCAGGCTCTCAGTGATGATTTAATCACTGGCTTTTTGGCATCTTTTTGAGTCTTTACAATGAGCCAAGCACGGTACTAAGACATTGGCTTGCATTTCCTCTTTTGCTTTTGACAACCACCGTATATGGTACTGTGATCATGTCCAGTTTATAAATGAGGAAACTAAGGCTCAGAATGAGTCAGATCCAGAACTCCGTCCCAATCTGTCAACTCCACAACTTGTCTGTTCCCTCACACTAACTTCACTCTGTCTGCTTCCGTAACTTTCAGGAGATCCTGATGCTTTCTTTAAATACTGTTTTCCTTGAAAAATGTTATTTATTACTAAATCGACTTTGAAACACTTTAAAGAATCAATTGTTTTGCTCAATCACTCATTCTTTCAATCAACACACATTTGTGCTCCTCTACTGTGTCCTAAGTAGCGCGCTGAGGGTCTAGGATGGAGGACAGTAAGACATGCGGTCCCTGCCCTGAAAGGGCTCAGAATTTGGTGAGAGGAGGAGCTGTAACCTCACAATGACAACACAGCCATGACTCACTGTAATTTTGGAGGGTAGAGGAACCGACCAGTTCTCCCTGGGACAGTTGTGAAGACTTCAGAGAGGATGAGCTTGGTCTTGAAGAGACGGGAGAAGGACAGAGAAGAAAAGGCAGAAGGGCAGAGGAGGAGAGTTCGTGACATGCTGGGGGGGTGGTGAGATTGTAAAGGATCTCCTCTCACATCACGCCAAGGAGTTCGAACTTGCCTCTTGATGGCAACAAGTAAATAGAAGCTTCCAAGGCAAGGAAACATAACCAGATGGGTTTTATATCAAGATCACTCCGACCACAGTGTCCAACATGGATTATGCTGGGAGAGAGGATGGAGACCGGCAGACCAATGAAGATTTCGTGGGGTCCCAGTGAGAGATACCAAGAGTCTAGTCTAGGAAACTGGCAGTAGAGATGAAGAATGGGCACCAGAATCAAGATACGTACTGATGAAGAATTTACAGTTTGGGACTGGTTGAATCTGGGCGAAGAAGCAGCAGGACCTGTGGGGCATGACCCCAAGGTTCCTGGCTTAGCAGACTAATTGGATGGTGACACTACCAAGTCCCAAGACCTTTATGCAGCTTTCCTTCCTTCTCTCCCAACCTTTACCACATATATGCACATGGCTTCTATTGGAATCTTCAGATATGTGCAACTATTTCCCAATACTTTTTCATATTTCTACAGTCACATTGATCACCTTAATGGCTGCAAAATATTTCATCATGTTGAAATAGTTCGGTTTCCTTCAGTTGCTGAAGGTCCACACCCCACATGCCTGGCTTTCTCTGGATTTATTTGGCTCTGGGCATTTTGCAATGATTGAGTTGAGTGAGGAAAGAGAGCCTGTAGGTAAAGCGTGGTGGAAAAATGTGGCCTCAAGGGCTAGAGAATCAGCAACTCTCTTGGAGAGTCCTGGGCAACTGTATCTCAGGTAGAAACTGCAGAGCACTGGAAAAGAACCTACTGACCACGGGAATCCTGAGGTCAAATTCTCTGTGGGAGCTGGTTGTCAAGTCCTAACCTCACTAATCCATTTGTTCACTTATTCACTCAATCAGCAATGCATTCTTGTAAAGCAGAGGGCAACAGGAAACAGCTAACACTACCTCAAACCTCTGCAGTTAGCCCAGCCAGGGTGTGAAACCTGTTAGACAACTTATGCAAGTTATTCAACCTCTCAGCACCCAGTTTCCCCACAAGTTCATTGTCAGGATTAACCTCCATAACACCTGTAAGGCACGTGGGCCGAAACTGTGCTTACATTAAGTCCAGTCATTATTTTCAGCCTTGCTCCTGCCCTATGCTTCCTTGCCTCCCACCATTTTCTTGAGTTTCTGAGCAAACCCACCAGGCAGGAATCCATCTGCTCAATGAGTTCAGAGCCCGACTGAATCTGCCAGAGTGAACCAAGCTCATCCCTTGATCTCTCTCATTTTCCATCTGTGAAATGGGCATAAGAACCTACTGCACAGGAAAGAATGTTGCGAAGCTCTCGTAACTACTGCACAGGAAAATTCATTCAAAACCCCAAAGCGCAATGCCATTATTAACCATATTACTGCCGTCATTTATAGACATCGTTGCTTTCTTGGCTTCTCCCCATTTAAAAAAAAAAAAAAAGATGTCCTCAGCATAAATTCCCTGGATTGTAATTACTGGGTCAAAGGATCTGAACATTGTCACGGTTCTTGACTTCTGCTGCCCAATTGCCCTTAGAGAAACTTTTTAATAGTTGCCACCATCGTGAACTCAAATATACTCTTTAGTATGTTTAAGCATGTCGAACAGTTTTGACTGCCTCTGTACCCAGTCAGTCCTCAATCTAACATTTAGGGACTTCTGTCAATTGCTTGCCTCCTCCTCCTCCTCACCAAATGAATGAATATTGAATCCGTGAGGAGAAAGGCGCCTTCCCCAACGTTGCCATTACCCCCAGGGGTTCTAGGCTCAGGACTAAGACTGCAGGGTCCTATCTTTTGGATGAGCATGCAGCGGGTGAGTTAAGTGCATGCAGAAGAGGACTGGAGAAGGAAGTCTGGGAACCCGGCACTGAAAGATGGCCTCAGAGCTGCTATGGAAAAAGAACCAAAGTACGGAGCCAACAGCCCATACCCAGCACCTCTCCCGCTATTTAGCAAAACATTAACCAAACTCTCAGGAGCCATCAAGTTGTCCGGATGGCCCTATTTCCCCAGAGTTACAAGATCTACTTAGGAGCCTCCGTCACATTCCCAAATGCGACACATTTCTCACACTGGGCAGCTCCTGTTTCCCCAGCTCTCCGCGTGACCCGCAGGAAGGAAATATGCTCACACAGCCTCGCATCCGCCTCCTTCCCTGTGCCTCCAATAGTTTCCCCTTCCCAGCTTCTGCAGGAGGCTGTTTCTCCCCCTCCAGGTTCAAGGGCTGCCTCCTGAAAGGGGTTCTCCCTCCCTATCACCCTTCCGAAAGTCAGACCACCCCCCAACCTCCCTTCAGTTATTCCCCAGTATGTCCCTGGCTTTCTTTTATCCTTCACAACACTTATCACAGCCTTTACTTATTTCTGTGTTTAGCTTAAAAATATTTTCCCTAAAGAAAGCCACTCACTCAAACATCAGCTCTGTGAAGCTGGAGGCCAGGCCTGTCTTGCCCACTCCAACACCTGTCACTGTGCCCATCCAGCTCCTCCGAGACCCTTAATAATTCTGTGGAATGATTTTGTAAGAGAGAGAGGTTCCTGCCCTCCATACCATTTTTTACCTAATTATATGAAAACTACAGGTTGACTGCGGAAAAAAGTTGAAAATACAGATAAACAACAGAAAATATTAACCCTCATGATCCAACTTCCCACGCCATGTGGATATCCTACCGAATGGTTTTTGTATGTCTCCAGCTATATAAAGATAATGCATATAATTCTATAAAACTGGTTCACATCCTGAGTTGGAATTTGCTGTGTTTCATGTCATGCTCTACCTTAATCACCTTCCCTTAATAAAGGTACTTCAGCTACCTCATTGTTAAAGGCTATATAATACTTCACTAGGTAGCTATACCATATAAAGCATTTAGCAAATCTCCTAGTGTTAAGCCAAAGGGAGGTTTCTTCAATGTCAATAACAGTAAAATGTTTTAACACAGCACTTCCCTCTTGACAAGCTTCCCATTTTTGTTTCTTGGTGTTTGTACTGCTTTAGAACTGTATTTCCACAGAACTGTACTCCCCGCCGCCCGTTCACCACCTGGAGTTATTAGAGTCCAAAAGAAAAGCAGAGAGAAAGAGAGAGAGAAAGAGAGGGTGGGGGGAGAGAGAGAGACAGACAGAAGCAAACTTGTGTGCAGCTGAGAAAGCAGAAAAGCTGAAGTAGGATGAACCAGGACAATGCTAGGAGTTCAATTTGGGAATCTGTGGTTGATACAGGTGACCAAAATAAAGAGCAAATTTTCTTGCCAAGATTTTAACAGTAAAAGAGAGGAAAAGAGCCCTGGCTGGTGTAGCTCAGTGGATTGAGCGCGGGCTGCGAACCAAAGGGTCCCGGTTCGATTCCCAGTCAGGGCACATGCCTAGGTTGCAGGCCAGGACCCCAGTGGGGGCCATGTGAGAGGCAACCACACATTAATGTTTGTCTCCCTCCCCTCCCTTCTGTCTAAAAATAAATAAATAACATCTTAAAAATAAAAAGAGGAAAAGATAGACTTTCTGCAGGCCTTCACTTTTCCCTCCCACCCCCTGTCCTCAAACTTTTTCCCAAGAGGGACAGGCTCATCCCCACGGTTTACCTAGGTTGTAAGCAGTTTGCAGCCTGAAGCCCATTGTCCCATTTACAGAGGAGCTGGCTGTAGAAAAATCCAAAAGGGTATGCTCAGGATGCGCTGCCCTTTCCACAAACAGCTCTTGCAGCCCATTGTAAGGTTCAGTCGCACAAAGGACTACCCTTTGGCATTTTTGGAGATAAGTCACACCTCTCCAAGGAAGGGCTTCCCACACCCACCTGGTGAAGCAGGTAGGAAGAGCAGACCCCACTCCAGCAAGACTGCTCAGTGTTCCAGGGCGCTGGCCACCTGGGCCCACCTGCCCACCCCACTTCGGCATCCATCCGTCAGGAACAAGAGAGACCCCGTGTGCAGGCACAGGCCTCCCCTCCCGGGAAGGAGGGGACTTTGAGCACAGCAGGTCAGATCCCCTGCTGTGGGAGGCCCCAGGACACTGTGCACTTGGTGAGAGTACATAACAGAATTGTAATTGTATGGGGATTTCTGTATGTCCTTGAACACTGCGGGTTCCATGAGAGCAGGGCTAGCACAGAGCCCGGCACTAGGTCTGCACCCAACAGCTGCAGCTGGTCAAAGAGATGGCATTAGTCTGGCTTGAGTTAACCCAGGCCTAGGGCCTTAACAACATGCACACAGCGCTGGAGCCAGGGAATCAGGTAGGCAAGCAAGGAGGTGAGATTTAAATCCTCCCTAAAGTAGCCAAAGTGCTTAGGTGACTAGCTGTGTGACCCACTTGTCGAAATACAGAGCCTTCGACAGAAAATGGGAATGTCAAACATGAGCTAAGTGTATGGAAAGACTTTTGAGTTTGGGACTATAGAAGAAAAGGTATTGCGTGAGGTTTGGGGGAAAAAATCTTTCCAAGAGAAAACCAATATGGTCCAAGTTAAGAAGCTTAACTGGTTTAGCTAGCTTCCTCTCTAAAATCCTGGTGCTGATTTCATGCTGGAACACAGGTTGAATGAGAAAGATTGACTCCGTTTCAAAGGACAGAGGGAGGCAGGGAGGACGGCTACCTGGCTCCAGCTCTGGTCTGGTCTGAACCCACAGACTCGGAGAAAATGTCTGCAGGGTCCACTTCAGCGTTTATGGAGCATTTTCATTGAATGGCCACTTGCATTAATGAGGTTCTGAATGAATCACCTCATTTTAGATGTGAAAGGAACCTCGGAATTCACCTTCAATCCAACATTTTATGCTTAAGAAAGTGGAGGGCCCAAGAGGGACCCAGAGGAGGGCTCACAGGAGCACCCCCCCGACTCTGGGTCCCGAGTGCGGGTCACCGGGGTTCCTGTCTACACTGTCAGACAACTACTGAGTTAGTTTCCAAAAGTCCAGATCACCAAGGCGTCAAGAGAGTAAAAAAATCCCTCCTAGTGTGCAGTGTGCAACATTTAGTATCACGTCTGGTGTGATCTTTCACGGTAAAGGAGTCCGATTAAAGCATTATGCTTCTCTGGCCCTTCATTACGTACAACTCTCTTCCAAAGTTTAAAAAAAAAAATGTTAGGAGACACATGTGCCCAATGATGAAGAAACAAGCAGGAATGCAGGTTTCATGGGTCATCCCAATCACCCGTGAGAGTAGGGGATGGTTTCTTTCTTGGTACTGAAACTAAACTGACTATGGAGTTCCTATAAATATGGACTACTTCCTGCTGCTGGGCCCATGCCCATGCTGGTCTGTCTGCTCCGAGCACCCTTGCCAACTCTCACACTTCGGCCCAAACTCCGACCTACCCCCCAACACGCTAGTCAGACATCTCGGTGGACTCTGGATAAGCGTGTCAACATAACTTAGTCTCTGTTTATACCTCACGGTAGCACACAGCCCCGCTCCCGCCTGACAGTCCTTCCAGCGTGTGTCCAAAAGACTAGCAATGACACGAGGTTTGTATAGCACCGCGTGCCCCGCTGAGAAAAGGGCTACAGACACACAGGTAATGTTTTATTAATTGATCTACCCTGACTCCTTGAAACACACTGAGTGATTTTGATGGATGAATCAACCAACCCAAGATTAATAGGCTGGTTTTCTACATTCGTTTCTCCTTCCAAGCCACAGGCCAGAATCAACTCACCCTCGATTTATAACTTTGCAAAATGTGCTTCTGCCTATCGACTCCTGAATCCACTGTGGTTATTAAAAGGATGGTTGTGTCCGTCAGGATGAGCCAGGTTACACTGCGGTGACAAACAACCCCCAAATCTCAGCCCCAATCAAGACCACAGTAGTCACTCTGGGGTCAACAACTCGAGCCCAGCAGCTCCATCTTTCTGGACTTTACCTGACAATCGGGATCCAGCAAGTCTGTAGCTGACAGCAGGCTAAAAGACATGACCCTTCTTTTCCTTCTCCAACCAACTAGAGAGCTGCCTTGCAGGGCTGCGTGGCAGGGGAGATGTCAGGGTGTTTGTGAAACACCCAGGATACTGCCTGGCGTACAGGGAAGCAGCCGGAAATGATAATGATGGTGTGTTCCATTGTCATTACCATTATCCCTACTCCTCTTGAAACAATCATGATATTATAATAACTGTCACAGACCTGTGGTTCCTGAACTTGTCTGTACACTGGAATCACCCAGACAGGTTAAGAACTACAGTGTTTGTGTCCCACCCCCCAAGTCAGTGAATTAATTCACTTAGCAGGTAGTGCTTGCTTTGAATTTTAATGATTTGATTTTTTGGGAAATGATTTTTGACAAATCATCTCCTGTTCTTTTAAAGATTATGCCTCTGTAGAATCAGGAGAAAACCAGAAAATCAAGCGTGTTTGCCCTTGTTGGGGCAGTTTAATCTAGGAATCACCCTGGCTTTCCATAAACTCATAAACCCACCAAAAGTGTATTCTGTATTTTGAACATGTGAGTTAACTGGAGCCCAAAGGAAAGAAGCATTGTATAGGATTACATAAGGGTCACTTTAAAAGTGAATGGCAGCCTCAGGCAGCAAAGTCAAAAGGAGAGAGACGTTTTTGTAAAATTATCTGAACGCCACCGTGTTTTCTGATGCATCAAGGTGCCAGTGGTTCTGCTTTTCTCAGAAGCTCATTCAATTATCTGTTGCTTATCTAGACCTGGGAGAGGAGTTTTCCTCTCAGAGAGAATTAAAGAGAAAAAGTAAGCCGAAGTTCTCTAATAAAACTTGAAATGAAAAGCAGTAACTACTCCCAAGGCCCTGCTTACTGCTGAGAAGTCATCAGGTGAACCTTTGCAGGGTCTCTGCTAAGGGTCTGTTTCCTCTACAACCGTCGCAAAACAGAGAGGGCAGAACGCGAGATCCACAGCCTCCAAACACTTCGCTGTCCTCCGAGGTGTGTGACGGCTGGCAAGCAGCTTAACCTCTTGAATGTGTCTCCTCCTCTATAAGATGGAAATACGTATCCACTAGAGAGGAACACAAAGAACTGAGGAAACATATGTAAAGTAACTAGCATTCAACAAAGGCAAATGCCCTCCTCTGACCACTGTCAAAATCTCAGGAAGTTCACTGGAAAGTAAGCTTTTTAAGAGAAGGGAAAATGCCTACTCATCTTGCTACATGCAGATCCTAGAGAATGCCCCCTTAGTGACTCCATTCCTCTCCGACCAAGCAGCATTCTTCAGTCATTAGACCTCATCTCCAATTCCAGGGGTGGGTACTAAAAGGACTAAACCAATCAATGTTATCCCATTCCCTCTGCCACAATGATTGGTTCAGAGATAGGGCATGCCCCAATATTATCCAATCATTGGGAAGCTCAGAGACAGTAGCTCTTTCCCAGAAGCCAACAAACAAGCATGTGATCTAAGAACTAGGAGCAGCCAGACCACCACATTGGACAGCTCTCCTCTACACCTTTGAAGCATGCTCTTTCTAAGTGGTGTCTCCTGGTGCTGAACAGCAGCCATCTCCCTGCTACAAAGGCAGTCAACCTGAGAACAAAGCCAACAGACAGAGAAGCACAGAGCCCAGAGAATCACAAAGAAATGAAACTGGAGCCCTGATCAAAGTGTGCCTGAAATCCATCCTACCGCTCCACTTTCTGGTTATGTGAACCACTCAACTGCTTCATTCAATTATCTAACTGGAGCTGGGTTTTCTGTCCCTTGCAACTCAAGCATCCTGATACATCCTCTTGTGTGTCTGAATGAAACACTAAGCAAAGGATTGTACAGAAACATCATTGCTCTCACAACCATTTAACTCAGACTTCAAGTTGCCTTGGAGCAGGAGCCATTATCAATCTTGGTCACCCAGTCTCCCAGGGGCTAAAAAAGTTTCTGGACACAGGCCCTCAATACTTTTTAAATATGTGAATGGTATGAAACTGACCAAATCACCTGGCATTTCAGAACCGTTTAAAGCCCCACTCCCCAATCTGGATCAGAGCAGCATAAATTGGAAGCACATAGGATCTGGAGCCATCAGACAGGTCTGAATTCAAATCAGCTCCAACTGAGCCTCAGCTTCCTCCCCTGCAACAGGAGAATAATAATGCCTATCTCCCTGGGCAAGGGAGCCACACAAAAGCACCTGGGGTAGGCTACGTTCAAGAAATTGGTTTCCTTCCTTCTGTTTGGCTAACCCTGCTTTGCACCATGGATTTTGAGCTAGGGTTCAGAAAACAGGGTCATCGTATATACAGAGCAGTAGGCCACACCCCACATCACCCAGCAGAGAAAGCCCTGGGAAGGTGTGGACAGGGAACACATACCCTTCGCCTCCCATCTCTTTCTCTTTAGGAGAGGGGTCTTGGGCAGAGGGCATATATAAGACTCAGCCGCCCAGCTCTCTGACTATAATGCTCTCTCTTCGCTTCACTGGCTGCTTCCTGAAAGAGATGTGGGACCTCTTTCTGCGCAATTGGCAGTCTCACAAATCTGCACATCTCTACATGCTTTGGGCTTAACCATGTATGATGTGGAACTCAGCTAGACTGTCAGCTCTGTGCCTCACAGACTGGTATACACCCAGCACTCGGAAAGCACCCAGGGAAATATCTCCTGAGCATATGGATGAAGATAAGTGAGTGAATAAGCAAAGAGTGATGAAATCAAGATTCACACAATGGAACAATACGAAAACCTTGTTAATGATAAAAAATGTGTTATTTAAGAAAATAATAAATTTGTTATTAAAAAGAAACCTATGAGTACACAGACTGGTTATACGGCAGGCAAATCAAAGACCCAGAAATGAGAGAGGGTTTCCCAGGCTAAGTACACGTGGACCAAATTCCCGCCCTAGAAGTCCGGTGCCCAGGCCTGGGACCTCGGGCAACTTCTTAAAGTCTCTGAGCCTCAGTTCCTTTCCCTGACAAGCACACTCATCAGAATTAAATAGTAACTTTTAAAATGAACCTATAAATAGGGAGAAAAGATTAAAAGAATATACCAAAATATTAATATCAATGAATCCTAGGGGGTAAGGTTATAGGAGGACATTTATTTTTCTTTCCTTTGTGCATTTTTGAATTTTCTAGAATGAACATGTATCAGTTGCCTAATAAAGTGAAAACAGAAGTGGGATGATATCGAACACCCATGATATGATGTAGGTACCCAGCAAATGTCCCATCTCTGTGAATGCCCTTTAGACACCAGGAAACAGCTCTCACATGTGGCTTACATGTCTCCTGTGTCTCCTATTTCTTGTTAAATATTTCAGCGAAGTTAATGCCATCCATCTATGACTTGATTTCAAGGCTCTCTTTTATCCCTCCTCTCTGCAAAGTTTCCATCTGTTAAAAGCCCACTCAGGGTATTGTATAACTGGCTCACAGAAACAGCAGCCTGCTCTCGCTTGCTCATTCATCTGTTAATTCATTCACCGAGTAAATGCTGATTAAAAACCCACTATAATGGACATCCTGGCTTTTGCCTACCTCCCCCAGTCAACACACACACACACACACACACACACTCGCTCTCTCTCTCTCTCTCTCTCTCTCTCTCTCTTCCACGCCTACCTCCCCTGGCCAACACACACACACCCACCCATACAGTCTTGGGAATGGCTTTCCCTCAGCCTCAATCCCTGGGCTCTGGGAAGTGCAGACCCTACTCCAGCTTCTTCAGGGGGCGGGCATTTGATCCACGATGACCAATCAGAGCATTGTATTTGCCTGGCCATAGGGATTGGTTCAGAGATGGCCATGTTACTAAGAGAAGGCCTATCAGAGGCATTAGGACTCAATTCTGAGACTCTGGTTGAATTGTTGGGAAAGTGGCCTTTTTTCCCTTCTGCTAGAACTACTGACAGCCGTCTTGCCACCACAATCCCCCCCCCCCAATAGCAGGCAAGCGCTGAGAGATGCAGAAAAACTATGTAAGCCTTATTAACACCGTTTGAGCCTTACGAACCACCCCTGGACTTTTCCATTACATAAACCAGCAAATCCCCTTTCTGCAGAAGCCAGTTTGAGTTGGGGTTCTGTTCAAGGTCAAAAGAATCCTGAGTAATGAAATGTGAAGTTGTGTGACATATGTGGCATGTGGGCCAGGCACAGATGAAGCAAGACGATCCAGGCTATCTTTCCTGGCACTCAGTCTGATACGGAGATAGCTACAAACAACTACAATTATTTAAAGCCAATAAGATAATTGCTTTAATTAAATTCTACACAGCGTAATAGGAGCGCAGGGAGGGGAAGTCAGGAAAGGGCTCACATAAGAAACAGCATTTAAACCAACTCCGCATCGGCATTCAGGCAAGGAAGATAGAATTACTGTTTGGGGAAGTCCAGATAACACTGCTGATACACGGTCATCTCTCGTAAACGAATCTCACTACGTCCCACATTGCACTCGGAGCAACGACAACTGAAGTACTTAAGGACACTCTCTAAGTGACCCCGCAAAACCATGTCCAGAGAGACAGCAAAGTGCCTTGGTCAGCGGCCCTCACTTGCAAGAATTACACCCGAATGTTATGGATGATGTCACACTCTTAAATCATCCTCAGGTCAGTTTTGGTGATTTTGATTTTATAAACTTAATTTTTCACTCCCGTTTTCTTGCCCATTTGGATTATGGTTGGTCAGATCATAATAACATCTTTTTGGGATAAATAACCTATGTACTGAGTTTATTGCCAAGTGATAAAAAGGGAGAGTGAAGAGAGAAACCCCTGGTTCCATAAGACATTCCGTGATGGGTTAGAAATGTAGCAGATTGCAGAGGACAACAATTATGGCACCGGAAGCACCTCCGGGAACATCGATTTTGCTAAGAAAGTCCCTGAAGGTCGGTCTTTTCAAGTGACCAGAGCTAGTGTCTCTAGACCGTTGATACTTTACACTCAGCAAGGCAGTTGTGCAGATAAAGTAAGTCAGAGAAGGAGGACACCGCAGGACCAAGTCTCCTCATCTTCATTGCTTCTAAACACATCAGCGATTGATTTGGTCCAATAACACAGCTCCAGCTTTCCAGAGCAAACAATTGTACAGCTGGAAAAATTAATGCCGACAGAACCTGGGGTCTCAAGAGAGGCACCAGGAGTGAGTGCCAGGAAGAAGAAAGGCTTGCGATGCCCTCCCAGTAACTGCGATTCCTAAAAAGAAGCCTTAAATTCACTTTTAAGATTGCTGTTGAATCCCACTCTGTCTCCTTGCGTGCCACATGATGTCACACAGAGACTTGACCGTCCCGCTTCCTGACAATGGGACTATCATTTCTCAAACCCTGACTGAGCAACCACAGGGGTCCCGGCAGAGCCAGGTGACGGGGAGACCTACAGCAACAGGCGTGTGAGGACAAGGCCAGACCACAGCGGAAGTGCCTGGCGCTTGCTGTCTGCTCAGTATCTGCTGGGGGTCAGCAATGCCATGGAGACCTGCCCTTCTCCTCGGAAAATAAGAGGGGCTTTCACATTGAAAGCTCCAGAAGTGAAGTTTTTGTAAACTAGTTTCTTTTTAACAACACAAAAAAAAATACTATGTGTTTATGTTTAAAAACTGAAAAGAATATAACAGGATATAGAGTAAGACATCTTCTGTCTTAGACCTACAATCCTTTTGTCCCCAAAGAGCTGAACAGTATCCCCACAATTGCCTTCCTCGTGGTGTCTTTCCAGGGAGTCCGTGTGCGACCAAGCACGTGTCTGTGTGTGGGGAGGCACATGTAATAAGCATTTACACCTCCCTCTCTTCAGCAAATGATAAAACAGGTCAGAGAGAACGTTGTCAAACATATCAGGACATCGATGCATACTCCAGTAGAAACTGAGGCTCTACCACTCTCCTTTGGAAATTTCCACCCTTGATTGGTCACAGATTCTTATGACTTGGTCACAAATTCCTGGAACCCAGGACTAGAGAAGATCTGAAGGGACATCTAATCATTGTCTTCGAATACTGCCTCTCCCCTCATCCCTCTGTTTAGACCTAAGTAGTACCCTCTCGTTATCTCCTTTCTGCCTCCTTATCATTCTTTCATATTCGCATCTCTTTATCACTTATTCTTGATGATTTTCTAACACAATGTAGTAATCACGGACTCTAGGCTACACTAGACAGCCTGGGGTCAAATCCCTGTCCCAACACATGCCAGCTGTGTGACCTTGGCAAGTGGCTTGACTTACTCTGCATTAGTCTGGTCGACTATAAAATAAGGATGATAATGGTAATGCCTTCCTTATAAGTTTGTTCTGAGGGTTAAATGCAAGTACACAGAACAGTGTCTGGCACAGACTAAAGACTTCACAAATGTAACTGTTACTACCGCCTTCCAGGTCACGAATTACCTTCTCAGTTAGGACTCACCTGTCAGTTAACCCCTTTGCTGGATAATTTCAAATGACCATTTTTCATAACAATCTGGCTGCTTTTCAAATCAACCTATTCCTTTTTCCTCTTTTTTA
Source organism: Micronycteris hirsuta (assembly GCA_004026765.1). Classification (NCBI taxonomy): domain Eukaryota; kingdom Metazoa; phylum Chordata; class Mammalia; order Chiroptera; family Phyllostomidae; genus Micronycteris; species Micronycteris hirsuta. Next base: position 32,359 of record PVJI01004060.1, read on the forward strand.
CATTTTGGATATCATCTTTAGTCTTTAATCATTTTAAATACACTATTTTATAGTCTTTTCTGGTTCTATTATTTTAAACTCAAAGCAATTCATTTCCTGAATAGGTCACATTATTTAATTGTGAACTCATCTTCAGAGGAGGTAGTTCTCTCTGCGGGAGTCCTGTTAGGCCTGGGTTGGTGAAACAGCCCTATGGAGTGATTCTGTGTTTGCGCTAGGGATGCCCCTGGTACTGGCCCAGTTTTATGTGAACTTCTCAGCTGGAGGGGTCTTACCTCTCATCAACAATAACCACATAGATTCCACAACCACCCACAGTACAACCCCAGGTTTTTAATCTCTTGCTGGTGATGCATTTCCACTCAGGACGAGTTTCTTCTCTGTTTCTCCAGTCAGTGGAGTTTTTCTGGCCCCTTTTCATGGAGAAGTATGATGTCTAGGCTCCTGGGTACTCAGTTCCACCTTGGGCCTGGTTTTCACGTCTAGACTTGCTGTGGTGTTAAAATCTCAACACCCAGGCTCTATGGCGTACACCTAACCATTGGGCTCAGACTTCTCTCCTCGCTTTTGGTACTCATGGACTCCCCTTTCTGAGGAGCTCCCCAGGATACAATTCTTACGGTTCAGTCAACTCTGCATTGAGAGCGGGAAGGACTCACCCAGATCAGCACAGCCCATCACGGTGCCACCATGTTCCAAGTCACCAAATCTCAAGTCTCCCCTGACCCTATCGGCTTCTGTCCATATTCCAACTGCATCTCACTCAAGGGTTAGCGTCTAAAGTCAGCATGTGATATGAAAAGTGAAAGGAGTCAAAATTCTCCTTGAGAATCCCATGATCAGGTCTCACCATGGAGCCTGACCAACCATCGCCCATTAAGCCCAACACAGCCTGTTCTTCTATAGCATCAGATTTGGTTTCTGGGGTTGAGCACCAGAGGAAATCGCTGGCGCGGACTCTGGGGCTGTGTTGTAGGACAACTAAAACTTATAAATATGAGAAACGCACTCGGCGGTACAAGATGCTCACAGGACACAGAGCCACGGGAAGAAAGACTGGCAGAAGGAACAGCAGGTCTGGTCCCTCACTCACACTCACTCTGAGAGAGACGCCAGTTGGGTGGAATGACAGGATCGCCCACACTGCTGAAAGTGTTATTTTTATCCCTACTGTGTTTTGTTTTTGTTGAGCAAGTATATTTGGGTCTGGATAAGTTACCAGCAGGAATCTTTGATAGGACAGAGACAGGATTTCCGTAAATCTGAACAGTGGTGCGTCGAACTCCAGGGGGCCTGAGGGGACTTGCTGGAGTGATGGGAAAATTGCGTCCCCTGCTCTGGGAGGTGGCGAGATGGGCGTCACAGGCTACAGATTCACCAAGCTGTATGATGAATATGATTTGCACACAGTACAGTGTGTTATACCTCAATTAAAATAAAAGTTGAAAGCATGCCCGAAAGACGGCTGCACAGCATTCACCAATTGATCTCCGTTCTGTGGCTAACCCTGCCCAGAGGCTAGTCAGTCCCAGGGAGGGTCGTGGGGAGACCAGGTAGCCTAGGGAAAGAAGAGGCAGGAAAGGGAAGCACCCTGTTGTGCCCAGAGGGCACCCAGGCTCGCAGAGCTGGTCGGGAGCCTTACAAAAGTGATAGGTTTCCAGCAGTTAAGGTCACTGGCTCTCCGGCCAGACTGCTTGGACGTGAATACTCTGCCAGGACTGTTTGGGTTCCCGCAAAATCCATATGTTGACACTTAACCCCCAAGGTGCTGGGATTACGAAGTGGGAACTTTGGGAGGTGATTAGGTCACCAGGGTGGAGCCCTTATGAATGACATTACTGCCCGACCCCAGAGAGCTACCCTCACCCCTCCACCCTGTGAGGGTCTAGCAGAAAGATGGCCACCCATGAACAAGGAAGTGGGCCTTCCCCAGACACCGAACCTGCCAGCACCTTGATTCTTGGACTTGTCAGCCTCTAGAACTAGGAGAACTAAATTTCTGTTGTTTCTATGGCCCCCAGTCCATGGTCTTCTGTTACAGCAGCCAGAATGGACTAAGACAACCAGTGGAGTGAACTTGGGCAAGTTATTGCTCTTTTTTAAACCTCGACTTTCTAAGGCTGTTGTGAAGTTTACACAAGATAATTCAGACGAGACTCTCAGCACAAGGTCTGCTATTCAACGGTGTTCAATAAATGTTAACTATTATTATGACTGATGGCAGGAGGCTGGGGTGTCTTCTTCCCTCCAAAGTTATCTAGCTCTTACTAAAGTTAATAATAATTTTAGGTTCTCAATAAATATTCGCGGAGTGAATGAAAGACTGCATGTAGATTCAGATTTCAACAGAGGTAGAAGGTTCTCGTTTCAATGAACTGAACTCTATGCCCTGGCCTGGTATTACCATCCACTTTAATTTTTCTTCAGAGTGAAGTGGTTAAGGGCACAAGGGCTGGAGTCAGACAGCCAGGGTCAAATAAGGCTCTGTTACTTACCAACTTGGTAACCTTGAACGAATGACTCAAACTCCAGGCCTTAGTTTCTTCTCCTGCAAAACAGTGTTATAGCAAGGATTAAGCAAGAAGCAACAGACCTCAGCACACAATTAGCTCCCAATAAATCCCAGCCACCGCTGTCTTTTCCCATGCCAAAGACAGGGCCTTGAAATACCAATGCCAAATTCTACCACTTCAGACCCTTGCAGTTCACAGAGCATGTTTCTCCACAAACATTTTTCTCATTTGACTTTAGTCTTACGGATTACAGATAAAGAAATGGAAGAGTCAGAGAAGTTCAGTAACCTGCTGAAGGTTGCACAGCAGGTGAAGAGCAACCAAACCAAACTCCCATGACCGACAGGCAGTTTGGTTGAACAGCTTTGTCCTGGGAACAGAGGGCGGGGCCAGAATTCTCAGATAAAGGATGCGGGCTTCAGCAGCAAGTCTTGGTCCCAGCAAAATGCTCAGCTCAGCTTGACTTTGAACTGGTGTTAGTCATTCTACCCCCTGAATCACTTCCTGTTTTAGGTTTCTACACTGAGGAGAAAGGAAAACAAGCATGTATATTACACCACCCTTGGCACACTCAAATGGTACAGGGAGACGTTGACAAAAAATTATGACTCCAAGGGAGCTTTCAGAAAAACCACAATGAACATCCCGTTTGAACACAGTCACCAGCACTTAGAGCAGAGACGGGAGCAAGGTCAGAGTGTAGACACTCTTGCTATTGCCACGCGGAGAAACAGAATGCCTTTGGCTGCCCTTTTTGTTGATTAAATCTTTAGCTGCCTTTGTGTGTTCTCTTTGCTTTTCATCAGATGCGGAAACTACCGGAAGCCACTCAACCTGCCTCGTTTTATTCACAAAAGGTCTGGGGCCACGTCTGCATGACTGTCCTGGGCGAACACCTCCGGCGGATCCTCCAGCTGCTTTTGCTAGCAGTGCTTTGTGCTCAGGTTTTCTTTTCTCCGTCCTTGTTGCATGAGTGTGGTTTAAAATTCCCTTTTAAATATCATCACAGAATTGCTCAGTGGCCAGGGAAAGAGGGGATTTAATTTGAGAGCCATCAAAGCATACTCCCTAGCTGTGTGTGTCTCCTCAAATGTGTGCGATATGCCCCACACCCCAGTGAGTATGCATACACACACTACACACATGTACACACACCACACACATGTGCACATACAGAGGCCCAGAAACATGATTACAGTTCTCCTGTCTCCTCCCATAAAGGATTTTTTTTTGTTTCTGATTTTTTTTTTTACCACATTTACCAAATTGAAAATGAGGAGCCCTGGCTGGGGTAGCTCAGTGGATTGAGCGCGGGCTGGGAACTAAAGGGTCCTGGTTCGATTCCCAGTCAGGGCACATGCCTGGGTTGCGGGCCAGGTCCCCAGTGAGGGCCATGTGAGAGGCAACCATACATTGCTGTTTCTCTCCCTCTCTTTCTCCCTGCTTTCCCCTCTCTCTAAAAATAAATAAATAAAATCTTAAAAAAAAAAAATGGGGAGAACTTGTTCCCTCAGAAGAACGTCAGGGCCTTGGGTAAAAGTACTAGAAATGAGAAAAAGTACACTAGCTCACTCTCATAAAACTCTGGGGGGGAGGAGGGTTGTTTGTTTTAAGAACATGAAGAGCCCTGGCTGATGTGACTCAATTTGTTGGAGTATGGTCCCTTAGACCAAAGGGTCATGGGTTCGATTCCCAGTCAGGGCACATACCCAGGTTGTAGGTTCAATCCCTGGTCAGGGCATGTACGAAAAAGCAACCAATCGATGTTCTCTCTCACACTGATGTCTCCCTCCCTCTCTCTCTCCCCTTCTTTTCTCTCTCTAAAAGCAATAAAAAAATGTCCTCGGATGTGAATAATTTAAAAAAAGAAAGAACACAACGAGTAAGCTGGTCATTGCATCACTTAGAGGTAAACCCAGGAGGCAGTGTGTACCTCCCCTCGAAGGAAAGTGGTCATCTCCAAGCAGGGGTGACGTTTTTTTCACTTCCACAACATGAGCAGAGAGACCTTCGACTGTGGCTCTAGAAACCGGATCTGACCTTGTCCCCTCTTTAGGCTCCCGTCAGGGGCTCCAGCCCCTGCTTAGCTCTCGGAGCTCTGTGACTCTGAGCAAGTTAACCTCTCTGAGCTCCTGCAGGCTCTGCTGACAAATGAAGATACTCATTCAAGAATGACGGTCCTGGCCTGTGAACCTAAAGGTCACCGGTTCGATTCCCAGTCAGGGCACATGCCTGGGTTGCGGGCCAGGTCCCCAGTAGGAGGCTTGCAAGGGGCAACCAATTGATGTATTTCTCATACATCAATGTTTCCCTCTCTTTCTCCCTCTGCTTCCCTCTCTCTAAAAATAAATAAAATATTTAAGAAAAAAAAGAACGATCTACGGAACACCCATGATATGCCAAGCATGTGGCCATGGAGAGGATTCCAGGAACGATGCTGTCCGAGCCACCCAGGAGCTCCCACAGATCAATGGGGCAATTACAGGCAGACAAGCAATTACAGTGGAGGATGAAAAAGTGATACAACAGGGCTGAGTACAGGTGTCGGGCGGTCACAGAAAAGCGTATTTAATTATTCATCAGGGAATGCAAAGTGATGGGTGTAAGGCTTCCCCAGGGAGGTGATATTTAAGCTGAGAACTAACAGACAAGTTAGAATTTGCCCAGCCCAGGCAGGAGGGGATCCAAGCAGAACTGCAAAGGCCCACAGGCTAAATTGCTGGTTCACATGGTCAAGTATAAGAACTGGGAAGAGAGACAGAGGATACGTGTAGGTAGGCCTGCCAGGGTCATTAGCCTGGACTTGATGACCTCCCGAGGTTCCTCCCTAAGTGATCCTCCTCTTCCCCGGCAACCCTTTTGCCAGCATGCCAAAGTCCCTGAGTCCACTCCAGGGCAGGAGGGAACCCATGGCACCCACTCCACCCATCCCATGTGGGTCCTCCTCCTTCTTTCTTTTCTCCTGCGGAGTGACTGGGCAGTGACTCAAGGAGGAAGCTTGTATCGTTTCTAAAAAGAAAATACCCAGGCTCACATACTCAATCAGCCTTCTGACGGGACTGCCCCCCCCTCCACCCCAGCCTCTGCCTGACCTAGCTGGAGAAATGCTGGAATTATCTGTGTCCCCGTCTCTGCCGGGACATTTAAGCTACCTGAGGGCTGACACTGTTTTGGTCATCCTGGTGCCCCCAGCGCCTGATGCTATGCCTGACACACAGTAGCTCCTGAAGAACGCTTGCAGAATTGAATTGATTTCTCCTCTCTGCAAGTGAACATCCACGCAGAGCCCTCCCTGTCCCCAGACAGCGACTCTGTCCGAGGCCAGGGCAGGAGACCCAGAGGTTTGCCAACTCAACAGCCCTCCCCAGCACTCTCTAGGAGACATCACGAGCTTCATGTCACTGAAGACAGGCAGTCCCCTCATTGTACTGTACCAGTGAAGAACCCCAAGTCCAAACGAATGATGTGACTGCCCAAGTCTCTCAGCAGCTACGATATAATGTATTCATTTATTTATTTTTCATCAATTATTTGATTTTAGAGAGACAGGAAGGGAGAGTTGTTCCACTCATTTATGCCTTCATTGACTTATTCTTGTATGTGCCCTGAATGAGGATCAAACCTGCAACCTTGGCACACTGGGATGACACTCTAACCAACTGAGCTACCTGGCCAGGACCAATATCATGTTTTTAAAAGAGCACATTCCTCAATGGAAGGCTATCTGACCGCCCTTATCAGAAAGGTTGCTTTTTTTTTAAGATTTTATTTATTTATTTTTAGAGAGAGGGGAAGGGAGGGAGAAAGAAAGGGAGGGAAACATTGATGTGCAAGAAAAACATCGATCAGGCACGACCCCCAACAACCCAGGCATGTGCCCTGACTGGGAATCAAACCGGCGACCTTTTTGATTTACAAGACGATGCCCATCCCACTGAGCCACAGCAGCCAGGACAGAATGCTGCTTATTTTAGGGGAAAATGCTTAATGTTGGCTTGTCAGACGGCCCCTCTCCTTTATCTGACCACTAATCACACACCTTCACACCTCCTGGGGTCTCCTAGGCAGGACCAAAATTTCCCATTGATATAAATCTCTTTGTGAAGATGACCAGGAATTTTTTAGGGACTGAATATGTTTTTGATTATGGGCCATTTTTTAGGTTAATATTCTGTTATATGATCTAAGGCCTTAACAATTTTTCAAAGAAAAGTTGAGCCCCCCAAACCATTTAATTCCTTCATGGGTTTTTTTTTCATGTTTTGATATAAAACATTTACTATGACATCAAAGACAATTTTTAAAGAAGCCTTTCAACCTATAACCCCTCCACCCAAAGAATTCCCCATCATTCCCTGGGTCTTATTAAACTCTTTTATTCACAGATCTGTATTCTGTGCGTATGTATGTATTTCATTAAAAGGAACTACCTCTAGTGTAGATAGTCTTTTTTTTTCTGGGGGGAAAAAAACCACAATGCAAGTCACTGACATGTTTCTGATAAACATCACAGCAAAGCCCAGGCGACAAATTAAGTGCACCTGGAAATTCTAGGCCTGAGACATTTAACACAACCTTTTCTAGCCTGTTTCATTCTGTAATTCTTCTGACACTTCCCACATCCCAGTTAATAGGAAACAGACCAACGAAAGCAGGTGTTTTACTTATTGCACCTGGCCTAGCAAAGTCCCTCCTGAAGTGTGCCATAGTTGCTTATTTTTGAGGAGTTCAGGCCAACATTTTTCTGTCGGTGAAGTAACATCTCAAATAGTCTAATGCAGCGCTTCTTGCTCAGGCTTAACCAGAGTTCACGGAGGAGGAAAGAGGAAGAGTTTTAAAGGTTCTGCTGCTGAGTCCCAACCCCGCACAATTAAACAGACTCTCTGAGGGTGGAACCCCAGCGCCAGAGTCCTCCAACACTCCCCAGGTCACTGTAACGCACCTTCGGGGCCCAGGAGCACCGGGCTAGGATAACTCATTAGTCAAAGGAAGCCCATGGGAAATCTGATCTGGAAGTGGCGAGCTCATTGTAATTAAATTGAATCTCAGATGTAAAACTACCGAACAGTGCCTGCTACCCAGAAGACACTTAATAAGTATTAATTAACCAAAAATATATAATTCAGATAATTAAGTCCTCCTCTTCAATAAATTCTTCTTGTAATTTTATTGGCTTGTTTATTATTTGCTGGTTTTTCTTAGCCATGATTCATTCAATCTCTTTTTATAAAATTATCAACTTAAACCCATAATCCCATTCAATTACAAGAACTCTGTAGTATTTTCTAACAATCCTTAATCCTTTTTTTAATAAAATTTTCTCCCAGAACAGTGGTTAATATATAGTAAATACTTAACAAGTGTTAGCTATTTATAATAATTATTCCATAGCATCATGATCTTCTGCTTATAAATTTTTTTAAAGTGCTTTTTTCATGAAGCTACAGTACTTGGAACTCTATGCCCAACTGAAAAATTTGCCTTTAACTTTACAAATTCTCAGATATTTTAGGGGAAAGGAAGAAACTACATGGTAGGGTGCTTAACATATTGGTAAAGATTCAAAATAAATATTTTGAAGCTTTAACCAATCACCTCTCTAAACTAATAACATTACTATTGGGTACTATTGTGTCTTCACAATAGCAGCTGTGGCCCAAGAGTGGAGAGTAATAGAGAGGAACTCATTAAAGATGGTATTTCTTTTTAAAGAAAATATTTTTTAAATTTATTATTAGAGAGAGGGGAAGGGAAGGAGAAAGGGAGGGAGAGAAACATCAATGTGTGGTTGCCTCTCACATGCCCCCTACTGGGGACCTGGCCTGCAACCCAGGCATGTGCCCTGACTGGGAATCGAACTGGTGATCCTTTGGTTCTCAGACCAGCACTCAATCCACTGAGCCACACCAGCCAGGGCAAAGATGATATTTCTGAAATAACGGAGAAGCGATTGTCAAACATTTCCTCAGTGTAAGGATGTGTCGCCGTTAAGACATGCCAGTATTTACGAAAAAGTATCATTGGTAGAGGTACAGCCTATTATTTCTGGGTATCTGGTCTACCTGCCTAACTTTCTAGGGGAGTGAATCTGAAGCATGAAAGGAAGGGAGCTTGCCTGGGCCCACACAGTCGGATCACAGCAGAATCAGGACCAGCTACCAACCTGCCCGACTCTGAACTACCCAGGGATGATCCTTTAGCTTCCCCTCACTTTCAAACTCCTTCGCCTAGTTAACAGCTTCCCAGGTGTGGGCTCTCAGTTCAGGTGTACCCCTCCCGGGGAACTGCAGTCCAGACGAGGCCCTGGCTGGGCACAGCTTACCTGGTGGTCCTTCCTCAGAGGTCGCCTCCCACTCAGACCTGAACGAGGCTGCACAGAGTAACTAGCTCCTCTGTGACCTTGGACTAACTGTGAAACTCTGTGTCTTGGACCAGAGCACAGTGTGACATCTACAAGGGAAAATGGGCAATGAACACAGTGGCCCACTCGTCCCAAGAGACAGGGAATTTCCCAGTCCTGGGCAACCCAGGACAGCTGGTCACTCGTCATGGACACCCACAGCATCACACAGCCTGCTCACAACTTCCCATCCTCTGACCATCCTCAGCCATACAGGCCTGGCCCAGAGCCCCGTCTGTGCCCTGTGCGCCCTCAGCACTGTCTGATGGAACATTCTGCAGCCATAAAGACGCCCTGCAGCTGCACAGTCCCCTTGGCGGCAGTGGCCGCACGTGGCCACTGAGCCCCTCAACTCTGGCTAGTGTGACTGAGTTTATTTTACTCAATTTTATTTAATTTAAATTTAAATAGCCCCAGGGGGCTACTGGCTACCGTACTAGACAGCTCAGTTCTGGTTTTACACATATGGAGCTAGGCTCCACCCCTGTGGACAGAATGAGCTCTGGAGTCAGTCAGAGCTGGGACCAAATCCTGACCTGGTCAATGTCTCTTGCTTCTTCTTCTATAATCCTTATGAACTGACTAGGAGACTGTTAGGAAAGTGGTTGGTTTACAGCAGAACTTCAAGAAGCAGAGTTTGTTTAGAAGTAGCAGCTAAATTAAATCGGTATAAAAATGCTAGAAAAACATGATTCTGAACCCAAACGAGTGCACTAGTGGGCATCATTTCTACCAGGTTGCCAATTTCCATCAGGTTTAAATTCTGATTCTAAACTACCCCAGCTGTCCTGCTGGGCTGGCCATGCCTTGATTTCTGTCCCAAACCTGCAACTGGCTGTCATTGAGCACCACCAGAAGATGCCACGGGGCAGTGGGCACTGGGTAAGTGGGAGGTAGTATGCCAGGTCACATGCGTGTGGCCCTACACCATCCCACGGGCCCGGATCCAGGCCAGTCACAGAGCAGAAATGAGGCAGCATCCAGAGGAAGCTCAGGGGCCCTGCAGTGCTCACCTGAGTTCTCCCCACCACCAGCAGCACCCAGGGATGGGGCAAAGTGCACTGGGGACCTCCTGGGAGCCCGCCCCACACAGCATGGGGCCCTGCTCCCTCCCTGGGGGCGGGATGCTGGGAGAGGCAACAGCAGCTGTGCAGCCCCCTGCAGCAGGTCCTCTCTGGAGCCTCTCGCAGCCCTAATGACTCCATCTCTGCGGCAGGAACAGGCAGAGGGTCCCAGGAGACACAGCTGCGGCTCAGAACCACCCGGGGAGCTCTGTAAAAACAGCCTTCCCCAGAAGGCTCCCAGGCGACTGAGCTGCACAGCTGGGGACCTAGCGTGTTTCCTCTGGAGGCTGGGCAAGGTGATCCCTTGGAAATGAGCATCCAAGGCTGAGGGTGGGGTGCACGTCTCAGGAGTACCAGCAGAGAGACTGGCTCTGCGGGCTGGAGGCAGAAATCCCCCTGTGAGCGGTCCCTGTGCTGGAGGCAGGAACCACAGTCAGATGGCTGCAGGGCCCTGAAACCACAGCTGGGACACCAGCTGCTTCCCCTCCCTCCCACCCCAGTGGCAGAGCACCCTGCACTTCACCAGAAGCTTCCGGTCCAATGCCTCCTGTGCAGCACTGGTAGGGTCCTTCTTCTCCCGCAGAACCCTCGAGCACCCAAGGGCAGAAGCCCTAATCCATGCACCTCTGGGTCAGGGCCTCCCAGGGCTGGTGCCAGCACCCAGGAAGCCCACAATAAATGCTATTATTGTGGCTGCTACCCTCGTTTCACTGAAGAGGAAGCCAGCTCTGAGGGATGGTATGACTCAGCCACATCCCCGTGATGCTGCCGGGACAGGAACTCCGGGCTCCAGGGTTTGTTCTCTTCCCCATGTCCATCGTCTCCCCACCTCGCCACCACACACCCCTTTCCCTCTCCTTCTTACAGCCAACAGGAAGTCTCTGCAGGTCAGGGTAAAATCTCACTTAATAGTCTAAGGGTGTCCTGCCCGGTGTGGCCCGGTGTGTTGGACGTCCTCCCGAAAGCGATAGGTTGCAGGTTGGATCCCCAGTCAGGGCGCTTAGGAGATAACCAATCAATGTTTCTCTCCCTCTTTCTCCCTCCCTTCCCCTCTCTCTAAAAATAAATAAAATGAAATCTTTAAAAAATAGTCGGCGGGCTCTCATCTATAAACCCCACCCATCCTCAAGAACAGTCCGTGGGGTCTTCTAAGAACACCTTTGGACACTCTACCCATGAGTGGTTTTTGTACACTTTGGAGTCTGACACACACAGGTTGCCACTTCACAGCTGGTTGATTTGGGACACATTTCAGTACCTGTGTAGGCTCAGTTTTCTTGGCTGTGAAATGGGGATGATCATATTTACAACTAAAGATCGTGAGAATTACAAAGAAGGGCCAGCAGGAAGTCTTAACAGGTGGTAGGTATTATTCAGGTAGTAGGCACCATCCTCATCACCTGCTCCACACCCCAGATTCTGGCCCCCAAAAACCTCCAAAGTGTGCATGCTCTTGCCTTAGTCACCCCTGTCTGCCCCCACAGCACCCCCACCCTGGGCCTAGCGACACACCCTGGAGGACCAGGCGACTTGTGATGTGTCATCCCCACTCATTCCAGGGTCCCCCAGAAATAATAAACAAGAAGTGACTTCTCCTGGCCCTGGCTGGTGTAGCTCAGTGGATTGAGCGTGGGCTGGGAACCAGACGTTCCCGGTTCGATTCCCGGTCAGGGCACATGCCTGGGTTGCAGGCCAGGTCCCCAGTGAGGGCCATGTGAGAGGCAACCATACATTGCTGTTTCTCTCCCTCTCTTTCTCCCTCCCTTCCCCTCTCTCTAAAAATAAATAAATAAAATCTTTAAAAAAAAAAAAAAAAAAAAAGAAGTGACTTCTCCTATTCCCCAGCCCAGGCTGCTGTAATTGAAATCAAATAGGTGTGCACTCCCCAAGGCCTATAAATCTGAATTGCTCTCAGGGAAGAGAAAAAAAAAAAAAAACACTTAGGTGCAAAGACAGTGAGTGTGGGCGGAGGTGGCCCAGTCAAACCTGGGAGGGACAACCCAGAACAACCACACAGCTGAGAGCATGGGGTTTCCAGAACATTCTCCCCTGCGTCTCTGTGAAAGTCCCACTGAGTATCACTCCAGGGTGTGAGAGAGGGGGGGGTGGGGAGGGGTGGAAGTGCAGCCCCCACCGTGACAGCCTCCAGCCCAGCAGGAAGTGTCTGGCTGCCACCACTCTACCCCCCAACCCCCCCCAGTGAGGCTGTGGCAGCTGGTAAGATACCGAAACACTGCGGACTGGTGGGGAAGGGGCTGCTCTGCTGTGCTTTGTCCCCAAGTTGCTCTTCTCCAGCCTCCCAGACCTCCCCCAGGATCCCGCAAGGACAGAGTGCACCTCCAGCACTTCTGTGGAGCCTTCCCAAAAGTGCTCTGATGGGTGCCCAGTGTTAAACCTTCTGACCATCAACCCCTGGGCAGGGGTAAGGGGCACGAAAAATGCAAAGAAAATGCTGAGGGATTCAGAAGAGGGACAGGGAGGCAAATGTTTGAGGAAGGAGAGAGAGGGAGGGGAGGAGACAGACTGACACCATCCTCAGTGGGTTAATGAGAAGCTGCTGGTTGCTGCCAGGCCCCGCTTCCTGCCCTGGCTGCCATGGCCTCTGACTTGGTGGCTCTGAAGGCATCGGGGAGGCTGGGTCCAGGCCCCAAGCTCACGCACACAGAGCATCCGCCTCCCACCCACCCTGGTGCCCCAGACTCCAGTCCCTCACCCCCAGCTCCGCACTGCCACTGGTTACCTTTGCTGATGCACAAATCCTTCCGAGGCCCCGCCTCCAGACTACGTTGCAAGTTCCTTTAACACACCTTACAAAGCCACCTTCGCCTGGCCCCGAGGACCTGCGTTCTCCTCCACAGGAACCCTCTGGTTCAACCTCACGGAGGAGACCACTCCCAACCCCCAGTGCTGGCACACTCCACCCCACATAACGGTCGGCGTTTTTACAATCCCAGGCGACACCATAAATGTGAGAACAAGGAGACCTTCCAGTTCTGTCACCCACACCTGTCCCCTGAGTTCGAAGCCCCCACTCTTCACAGGGGTGATGTAACCCTTGAAAGAATCTCACAAACAAAGCCTCATCCCCGAGATGATTTATGAAGGCCCTTCCAAAAGCTTCCTAACACCCACCCAAGAGGAGGCTCTGAGATAAGCCTTTATTGTGTAAAGTAAAGCTTTTTTTTTTCCTGTTTTAATTGGAAAATGGCCACCTGCATAAATTTCATCCAAAACCACAGGAAAAAGTCTACGGATAAAACCTCTCTTGACCCTGAAGATAAACCAACGGCAGCTACAATTACAACGTGCAGAGGGTTCATTTCACGGTAAGAGTTTAGAGGTCTGGTCAATCTTTCCATTTTACAGAAGTGGAAACTGAGATTCCGAGAAGTGAAATGACACCCCAGGGTCACACAGTCAAGAGGCAGAGGGCCCAGGACACACACCAGATCCTCTGCCTTCTTCCCCCTGACATTTATAAATACACCGCACCTGTACTTTAATGTAATTGAGTACAACCCTAATCCACCCACTGAAATGTGTCCGCCACAGAGCAGCCCCGCAGGTACTGTCTGCATTTTGTATTGCACCGCGCGGGGCGTCTGAGGACGGGGCCTCTGCTTCCTGGCAGAGCGAAGGGCACTTCCAGGCCTGAGCCCTGGTGTGGTTTCTCACCCTCCCCACTGCCCGTAAACACGGCCAACGCGGTGCCTCTGGCAGGGGAGGCTGCTGGTCGCACAGTGAGAGGCTGCTCCTGCTCCCTGATGTGGACCTCGGCCGCGGCGGCGGCGGTTCTCAGGGAACACGTCTGTCCTCTCCTGGACCCCACATGGTGCCACGAGAACATTCACGTGCCACTCACGGTGCTGATGCTTTGTTCACATCTCATTCATTTCCAAAGGAAAAGCACCCTGCAAGGTAAGGATGGCTTCAGGAACAGCCTGGAGTTTGAATTTCCGGCTGCAGCTCTTACCAGGCGGCCTTGGACACATCGCCTGGCCTCTCTGAGCCTCAATTTCCTCGTCTTCAAAAGTGGTGGTCACACCACCTGCGGAGCAGGGGGTCAGCCCTGCAAGCTCACCGTCAGGGTGCAGCCACCCTGCTGACCCAGGTCATTGCCTCGGAGTCCCTTTCTGCCACCCACCAGCTGCTCAATTCACAGCCACACTCCTCACAGACCAGGCTCAGCCCAGCCAACACTGACCCATCCACACCTCCCCTGGTGCAGAACCAGGTCCCAGGTGGCTGCCTGTCTTTCCTGGGGACTGACCGCCCCTTGGTCCGGTGCCCCCAGGCCCTGTCAGCTCCAGGCTCCTCCTGCTCTACACCCTGGTCAATAGGTGTGGTCTGGACGCCCCACGGTCAGTGTTCTCCTCGAAGGCCCAAAACTTCTGACAGTCACCACAAAACTACACACAGCTTTCCTCATGGGATAGAACGGAATTGAAAGTAATTCACTGCCATCCCTCTGGCCCTGTCCCACATGTGTGACAAACAGACTATGTAATGCTTGCAAGATTCCTTCACCGTAGATCTCTGTCCAAAGTTAAGCCTGTGCTCCGCTGACTGCTATCAATGAGGAATAGTGGGTGGCCTGCTGCCCACTGAGCCCGGTCAGAATGACCAGTTTTCCATCTGGGTCCCATCTCTGTCCGTCACACCCCCACAGCAGGGTCAGAGGGCCTCCCCGACCCCCTCCAGGTCGACATCTACTACAGACTGAACCTCGGTGCCTGCTCCCAGGCCCCACCCCGCCCAGTGGGAGCCTAGACTGGCTCAGACAAGGGGTCGGGGAGCAGAACTCACAAGCAGAAGCTGGAAGCCAGGAGGCCAGGCGGTGGGCCAGTGTGGTGGCAGGCAGAACTGCTTGGGAGAAAGAGGAAGGGCGTGGGGAGGAAGCCGGAGACTCGTCCCAGTGTCTCAGGGACCCAAACATTCTGCCTCACTGTTTACTCTGAAAGGACCAACATCAGGTCTCACCCAATGTGAACCTCCAAATTTTGGCAAGTGCCTAAAACAAACCTGGTGGTAAGAGAATGTAGGGTGCATTAAGGCTCATGGATCTGGAACCCTAATGACTAAGTACTTATTAGGTTGTGGAGCTAATACTGGGGGAAGGCTGGGGGAGGGGGGCAGGAGAGGCTGCTGTAACCACTTAGTTCTTCAAAGCCCAGAAAAGAGAGCAGCTTTTCTTCTCTTCCTCACCTCCTGCCACAGCCAATTACAAGTCATGGAAACATCACCTTGAAAATGTTCTCTGGGTACGCACAGGCGGACACACGTGTGCCCAGCATGTGCGTGCATCCACACACACGTGTGCACACTCAGCCCCTTTTGCTGCCTGCCCTCCGGAGAGAATTAAGAGCTGGTGAAGAGGGAGCTCTCGCGAACTGCTGGAGAGAATGAAAAAGAGGGCCACTGCTTGGGAAAACCGTCTGGCAGTTTCTCAAACAGTTAAACACAAAACGCCACACAACCCAGCAGATTCCACTCCTCGGCGCAGACCCAGGGGAAGTGCAAACCTACGGTCACCCAGAGACTTGCACAGGAGGGCTCACGGCAGCACTATTCGCACTAGCCCCACACGGAAAACACCCAAGTGTCCGTCCGCTGGGGAGGGGAGGAACGGTGTGCACGGCCGTGCAATGGAGTCCTATTCCAGATTAGAAAGGAATAAAGCACGGATGCCCTTGACAATGTGGATGGACCTCGAAACTGTTATGCTCAGCAACAAAAGCCAGACACAAGACACCACACATTACAGGATTCCACTTGCATGAAATGCCCCAAAGGCAAGTTTATAGACAGATTTATAGACAAAAAGTCACTTAGTGGTTACCTAGGGCTGAGGACAGAGATTACCCATAATGAACATGAAGGGTCTTACCAGGGCGATGACAATATTCTAAAACTACCTTAGGGTCACGGCTGCGCACTTGGTAGAGGGACTAAAAGCCACCGAATCGTACACTGGAAGGGTGTGGATCAGAGGATACAGATGATACACCTTGCCTTGGTTTGCTCTGGCTGCCGTAACAAAGTACCACAAACGCCGCAGCTTAAACAACACGAATTATTATCTCACAATTCTGGAGGTCTGAAAAATTCAGATTTGGTGTCACTGGACTGAAACGAGAGCATCAGCAGGCCCGCGCTCCCTGCAGAGGCTCCAGGGCTGCCGTATTCCACGGCTGGCGGGCCCTTCTTCCACCTCCCAAGCCAGTAGTGCGGCCTCTCCACACCCCTGATTTGGACCCTCCATTTCCATCAGCACGCCTCCGTCCCTGGCTGTGACCCTGCCTGTTCCCTTTTACGATGAGCCTTGTGAGTACAACGGGCCCACCTGGATCCTCCAGGAACCTCTTTCCAGCTCAAGATCCTTAACTCAGTCAAATCTGTAAGACCCCTTCTGCTGTGGAAAGTAATGTATTCACAGGTCCCAAGGGTTAGGGTAAGGACATCTTTGGTAGGCTATTCTTCTGTCTATACCTCAATCAAGCTGTTAAAAAAAAAAAAAGAAAGAAAGAAAGAAAAAGAAATCACACTCTGCTCAGTGTGTTGGGCATCATCCCTCAAACCTAAAGGTCATTGGTTCCATTCCCGGTCAGGGCATATACCTGGGTTGTGGACATGTAAAAGGCAACCAATTGATATTTCTCTCACACATCAATGTTCCTCTCCCTCTCTTTCTCCCTCCCTTCCCCTTTCTCTAAAAATAAACAAAATCTTTTAAAATTAAAAAAATCTCCAGCGTAGGGTATGGCCCCCACGTCAGGCACGACCTGTCTGGAACCCGCACCACCAGAGCAGCCCGCAGGGGCCCTGCCCCGGGGCACCACTTGAGTGTAAATAAACTGAAAGGGTCTTCATTTTGGCTTCAAAACCTAAGAGGGAATGGGACAAGGGAATGGCAAATCCTGGCAAGACGACCGGTATAATTTAGTCGAGTGCAAGACAGGAGACGGGGCGGGGTAGAACAGGAGAGATGCTTTTAGTTTTTACTGACTCACTACATCAATTCCAAGGAAAAAGTGTGCCTGCACAGCTCGAAGTCTCGCAGCGTTCTGAAATTTCCATCGCATTGATTATTTTAAAAGAACCCAAATCGAGTTAGTCCCCCGACGATCTCTGATGCTGGCAAGCACCTAAATCAATACGTGAGGAGCCACTCGGAGGCACTCCCCAGCAAGCACCAGGGCCAGGCTGTCCTCACGGAGGTTAGGAGATAAAACACCAGGACCCCCTTCTGCTCCAGAAGCAGCCCTGTGCCCTCCCACTGACCACTCCCTATGGCAGCTGCCGAAGGCGCCCCTCAGCCTGGCCCTTGCCAGGTGTGGGGCCCTTCCCAGCATATGGGAAAGGTGCTTTCTTCTCCGAGTCGTCCATGAATCTGTGTTTTCCCTAGTGTTTAGCACCATCTGGGCACAAAGTAGGTGTTCAGTGAACACTGGCGTGTACAGGTACATGCATATCCTGCATGTGCATGTTTTATGCGTATAAACAGGTTTTTATTTATAGCATACAGTTGGTATTTATTTGTAGCAAAATGCTTGTTTCCATACACATGTACACATGTATAGAGCATGTTTTATATACAGTACCTAGGTGTTCAGTAAATGATTTCATATATATTGTGTGTATATATATTTATTCATATATGTACATATTAATGAATGAATAGGTGCAGAACACATGATTTAAAGGCAGAACAGGCTGAAGAGCCGAAATGGAACTCTAGAAGGGCAAATATTACCCCTCTTTTGTTCTCCATTGCATCCCTAAGCCTGGACACAGTACCTGCCTGGCATGTAGTACATGCGCAATAAACACTGGTTGACTGGATGAATGGCCAGCCTACTTCCATTCAATGAGCTTTTACTGAGCAAGTGCTTACCCAGTACCCAGTCTATGCCTTCTGGATGGTGGGGGGGCACCTAATACATGGGAGTGCAAACCACACACACTACATACTAACCAAGGGGAGGGCTTTGAAGGGAAGGAACAGGCTGCCTAGGGAGTAGAGGGGGATGTTCAAGAAAGACTGAAACTCACAAAGGAGGTATCTGTCCGCCTTGCAAAGACCCAGGGACACAGCATCAGGCAGAGGGAACAGCATGTGCCATGGGTAGAACAGAAAAGGGGGTGGGCTAAAAAAAAAAAAAAATGCCCTGGCTGGTGTAGCTCAGCGGACTGAGCGCGGGCTGGGAACCAAGGGGTCCCAGTTCAATTCCCAGTTAGGTCCCCAGTGAGGGCCATGTGAGAGGCAACCATACATTGCTGTTTCTCTCCCTCTCTTTCTCCCTCCCTTCCCCTCTCTCTAAAAATAAATAAATAAAATCTTAAAAAAAAAAAAAGAAAAGAAAAGAAAAGGGGGTGGGCTGCAGCCAGGGAGGAAGGGCAGAAAGGCTGCAGGGCGCTAAGGGGAAGGCAGGGGCTGGGTCCTCAGGACCTGGGCTTTTCTTTAGTTTTTAAATAACAGGAAGCCTTTGAGAGCTTAAGCTGAAGGATAGTCGGATCTGATTTCCATTTTCAAAAGATCTGGTGCACTATAAAGAATGAATTGGAGAGGGTGAAAAATGCGCCCCGCCCCCACCTTGCCTACGTGTCAGAGAGTGAGAAGCAATGCTACCGGCCGCCCCTGAATTGCACTCAGACAAACACACACGACTCAGCCATCCCTGATTCACTCCATTTTTCAGACATTTAATGAGCACCTAGTATGTCCCAGGCACTGTGATAAATACTGGGGACGCTGAGGGGACACAGGCTCTGTCCTCCAGGAGCCTAAAACCTGGACAAGACCAGCCGGCTTTGCACGGACTGGAAGAATTTAACTCAGACCAACACATCTGATTGAAAGGGGGCAGAGATTCCCTGCATCGACACAGTGTCCTTATTTCCTCCTCTCTTTATCGGATTGTTCCCTTTACCTTGCTTCCTTCCAAAAGAGCTTTGAGTAGCATGCAACAACAACAAAGGATCGATGAAGATGATAAAGAGGGATAAAGTCTAACAGTGGAAACAAAGCAAACACACTGAAACTTAAGGGCTGCTTACAGCTGCTGTACTTAAGCATGAATTCAGCTCTGAGCTTCCTGGCAGCTGGGGCAGAAAGGGATACAGGATAAGGAAGAAAAAGGAGGAAAAACAACCTTTCCTCTATGGGAACACAGCTTTTCCCGGCTGCCACTACATTTTAAAAATAAAAAATGGACTCTAAAAAAAAACAACAACAACAACGGGGTGGGCAAGGAAGAAGGACCTTGGGTACAGGCACCCCCATGTTCATCTTGCTCATTACGGAACTCAACATCTTCCCTTAAAAATGTGTTCCTCCTCTAGTTCTACTAGTAGTTACCAAGCTAGAGATGGGCATTTCTTGATCATCTTTCTTACTTCCTCTCAATCAACTTCACACACATTAAATTAGTCACAAGTCCTAAAAATGCTATCCCCCAAACAGTTCTCGAATCTATTCTCTCCTTCCAATGTCCAGCACCACTGCCTAACAACCGGCTACCCTGTCCCAGAAACAACCACCTAAAGGGGTTCCTGCCTCCAGGCTGGCTCTGTTCCACAATGTCAGCAGAGGGATTATTCTAGAAATTGTAAACCTGGTTGCATCGCTCTTCTGCTTGCAATCCTCTCCTAAGAGGACTCAGTCTACCCTCGCCTAGTAGAAAATGGCCACAGGCTCGGGCAGGCCTGAGCACATCTCCCTTAGGGCAGCCCCTGGGTGGCATAAGGCAGGTGGTTTCAGTGGTCCTAATAGCTTTGTCACAGTGAGCAGTTCAAGGAGGCAGGGATCCAGGCCTCAGCCAATCAGCACACAGGCCACAGGAACTGGCTCCCGGGCATGCACATGACCTAAGGTGGTCCAATAAAATAAAAACTGGGGGAGAGAAGTGGATGTGAAAGCAGGAGCTGCTGCAGCCATATTACCACCATGAGGAAGGCAGCCTGAGAACAAAGCTCACATGGGAGGGCAGAGCTGACAGAACAGCAGAGAAGTAAGCCAGGGCCGAGATTAAACCCCACCTCAAGCCCAGCCTACCCCAGCACATTTCAGTTATACGTGTTCATTAATCCCCTTTTCTAGCTGAGCTGGCTTGAGTTGAGTTTCCTGTTTTCAGCAACCAGAAGTACATCTATTTACCATAATCTCAACACAAAGTATAGACCCCTTAGTATGTACAACAGGGATTGGCAAACTACAGCTCACAAGCTAACTCAGGCCTCCCACCTGTTTTTGTCAATAAAGTTCTATTGGAACACAGCCATGCCCACTCATTTATGGAATGTCTGTGGCTGCTCCAGTGCTGCCATGGCAGAGTAAAGCCTGCAAAGCCTAAAAAGTTACCATCCGGTTCTTTACAGAAAATGTTTCCTGACCCCTGCCATACAGGTCACCCACATTTTGGCATCTGTCTTCCCTTCTGGACTGACCACCTACCACCCTCTGCCTCCCCGCCCACTGTAATACCTGTCACCAGACTGTCATTTGGCATCACTAACTCCTTGAATCAGCTCAGATGTTGCCTCTCCTCTGCAGGTCCCCCATCAGGATAAGAAGTCCCCTGTGCAAACACAGCACCTTCTCCTGACCCTACTGTCTCACCATGCTGGGCAGAACTATGCAACGTGTGTGGTCTCTACCTCGGGACTGTAAGCCCCCGACCCACCTGGATTAGGGTTCCTTTATCTGGTGTCCCTATGCTGAGCACAGTGCCTGACACAGTCGGTGGCCTGATGTTCACCAGAACTGCAGCAGACTGGCTCCCCAGGGAACGAGATCAGGTTGGGTGGTGGAGCCCCCAAAGCAAGCTCACCTGCTCGCCTTGTGGCCAAGGTCCATCGTAGGGACCGAAGCCGCACCACTCTGGCCTCAGCCACACATGTGAGTCAGAGTTAATGATCACAGACAACAGAAGTCAGCGGTGACGATGATGGGAAGCCCAGAGAATCAACCGACAGGCTGGAGAAGTATGCTGGGGTAAAGGACCACGGGAGACAGAGAGGAAGGGAGCTGTGACCGAGGCCACAGGACATCTGCTTAGGACACTTGCCATCACCAAGGGGCTCTCCACTCTAAGGACTCGTGACTGCCCCTGTGTTGCTGTGGCACTCAGCCCAGAATCTAAGCCACGTGGCCATGCTGAAGCCACACACCAGTGCCCACACAGCAGGAGGCGGGAAGAAAGAAGGTCTGGTCTACTTTCGCCTCCATATTGGAAGGCAGAGCTCTGCCTTACACACTGGGAATTCCCCAGGAAGGTGGCTAGGATGCTGAGCACCCCAAAATATAGAAAGTGCCCATGAGACACATCCACCCACCAAACTGCAGAAGGAAGTCCGCGTAGATCCGGGAGGCCCGTCTCGCCATAGCCGGCCCCTCGGAGTGGACTCCTAGGCTCCGGGCATGTCTGCAGAGCCGCAGGGCCAAGCGTGCACAAAGGAAGTGTTTCTCCATCTCTCACCACAGAGAGCAAGTGTCAAGCAGAATTTCTAGCCTCTGCTATTGCAAAACATCTAAAATAGTAGCAAAAGCTTGTTTCCAGAAACATTCTTCTCCCCCTACCCCGTAAAGACATCAGGCTTCAGCTGTGTTCTGGATAACTTCATTGCCACCATCTGAAGTCCATTCATTCATTCTGTAAACTATCCCACGACCCAGATAGGCCTGATCCTGTGCTGGGCATTGGGGCACAAAGATGAATCTGTCACCATCCCTGACTTCCTGAAATTCAGCTGAGTTTCACTTTGGGGAACACAACTGTAGCAGAGGGTTAGAGGTTGGTGGTGTGAATATCTGTGCTTTGGACCTTTTTTTTTTTACCATTTTCTGGGTCTCTCTCTCTCACACACACACAGAGACACATACAGGGAGCTCTCTACCTCCTCAGTCAGCCACCAGCCCTAGGACTGCAGTCCAGAGGACGAAGGCTGCAAATCTGGGTCCGATTAGGAAGGGCTACTGGCTACTGAGTTGTCTAAAAAACACCAAGCTTCAGCAGTCTGCTTTTCTGAGTGGGCTGGGACAGGAGGCGGAGGCTGACACTGTCACCTACCCGGCTGTGGACCAGGGCAGACGCCCACTCTCGGCAACGGCGGGTCCTCAGGAAACTGGGAGATGAAGTTCATCGCGGGCGCTCCTGCCCCACCCTTCACAAGTTGCAATGCCAACACCTGCCGTTTGCACCACACTTTCCGGTTTATAAAACACTGGACATATATTCACTCCTTCATTCACTGAATACCTGTTACGTGTGAGGCACTTTGCTTCAAGGCAGGAATCTAATAAAACACAGCCCCTGTCTTTTGGATGCCACTTCCTCTGAGAAGCCCTCCTTGATCTCTCTGGATGGGGTGGGTCTGCTGTCCCCACCTCCCTCATGGGCCCACAGTACTTCAGGCTTCCCTGTATCATGGCACCCTGTGTCATCGCTGCCCGTCTGTTGACCTAAACTCCCTGACCGAGATGGAAAAGGAGCTCAACTATCTCATATACCACTGTATCCCCAGGGCCTGGTACACAGTGGGGGCAGAATAAAAGTCTTAAGTACGAATGGAAACACCTGGGAAGACAGGAAGCCATCTGGAGCCAAAACCAAGGGGACGGGGTGGGTAAGACTCTTAGGGTGAGAAGCTGGCATTACCGTTCCCCCTCAGCATCTACACTTTCAGGGACCTTAGGTGACTTGCCCAAGACATTCCTGCCAATAAAACTAGCTGGGCCTCCAATCCCACTCCACACCCAACACCCCAGCCACCTCTGGCCCTCCCTCTCCTCAGGGCCCAGAATGCCATCTGCCTTCCTGCGAACAACTTACTGCAGGGGCCTAATGTGATCTGTACCCTCCCCCAGGGGAACTTTTTGTGAGATATGGTGAAGATGGAAGCCTGTGATTAAAACAAAGAATGGATTCCTGACAATGGAATGTTGGTAGTTATTTATTCAAAAAACTAATATTTCCTGAGCACCTACAGTACACTCCATTTTAGGGGCAAATAGGAGTGAACACAGGTACAAATCACTGCCCTCTCAGGTCTGATCACGAAACAGTGTTATGAAAAGGTAGTATCCCTTTGGTGGGTGGAGGGATGGATGGATGGATAAATGAACTGCAGAAAAGGTGGTGTCCCTTTGGTGGATGAAAGGGTAGGATGGATGGATGAATGAACTATAGAAAAGGTGGTATCCCTGCGGGGAGTGAATGAATGAATGAGTGAATGAATGAATGAAATGCAGGTAAAGCCAAGTGCTCTATTGCAGGTAATGTCAAGACATGACTTCCACTGACTCAAGACACATGGCCTGTTGGGAGGGGGTAAGACCATATGATTTCTCACCCCCAGGTCACCCCGTTAGCTCTTAGGGGATCCCTGCCTTCACTTCTTCTCCTTTCAACATCCACAGTGCATGAGTACTAGATGGACTGGCCCCCTTTCCTGGCCGTTGCTGGCTCCCTAATTAAAGACAAGGATTTGTGTTTACTCAGCGTCTATAAACATGGACCTAAGAAAAGTGTTTAAGAGAAAGCAGATGAAATGTGGGTAAGGACCAGCTAATAAAATCAGGGGGAGATGCTGGGAGTTTTCGACCATGACTGTGATTAAACAAATCTGCAGAGAGCCAAGCACAGGACTGTGTGCAGGGCCTGGGTTTCCAGGGCACAGTGTAAACCTTAACTTCCTGCAGAATTAATTGGTCCCCGGTGAGAGATCGTGCTAAGTTCCTCTGGACCATGCAGCTAATGTGGCTTTCCCTCCTTGCTCCTGCCACTAGCTTGTCATGTAGCTCGTCAAGGCTGCATGTGAAAGGCCCATGGACTTGCAGGTTAGCTGGGAACGGCCTTCGGAGGAAGAGTGCATGCTCGAATGGAGAGAGGCACCTGATGAAATGTCAGAAGCTGGGGCTGCCCCTTTCTAGAACATTCACTGTCACCCCAGCTTGCAGGGCCTCAGTCTCCTCATCTGGCTACTGCACTAATTACTGGCCAAGGTCCTCTCCAATGACAGCTTTCCACAAACCACGTTCTTCCTCAGTCCAGGCAAGAACCTGGGGTGTAAAGAAGTACCTCTCTTTTGAAATATGGGCGAGAGTCTGGCCTGAATTTGAACAGGAGTGGCAAAGACAATGAGGAGCCCCAAGGGACCCCCAGGAGGCCCCAGGAAGAGAATGACTTCCCAGAGATCAAAGGGGAAAAGGAGGGGCGAGGCCCAGGGCCAGCCCTAATGAAACCCTAATGAACAAGTTTCCACAATTAGAGACAACAATGGGAGGGTAAGCACTGAGGCCCACAAAACAGTCCATGTCTTTGATTAAGTGCTGATGAAATTCCCCATCACTGCTTTAATCTGGCTCCCCTGGGGAGTTTCACTGGCTTCGCAAGACATTTTCAAAGAAAACCATCCTGAATATACATTATTCCCTAAGCCACTGCACAGAGAGATTGGCCCTCCTGCCTCCTCCCCTCTTTCCTCTCCGGAGCAGGCAGCCGGTTCCCAGATGAGTCTTTAACATCAGACAATGGCGGCAACCTGGGCTCGCTTCCGAAAAGACGCTCCTTCTCACCAGCGTGTGCACTCTGCAGGTCCCACTCCCTTAGCAGAGGCTCGGCTGACCAAGGGCTTTCTGCGCCTGAGGCTGAAGCCAGTCTCCTGGGGCTGGGACCAGTCCCACAATGCTGAGGCCCCAGTAAAGATCAAAGAGCTCCCGGGAAACTGACTGGGTTTTAATACCAGAGTGGAGTCTAGCCTGGGTCAAGTCCAGGCTAACCCAGATTCTGAGCCCTTCTAAGCATAAATGATCAAGAGCAAATCACACCAAAGGACGGCTCCAAAGCTGAACTGATCTGCCCACTCACACCTTGTAGTTCCTTGAATGCTGGCCTCCCTATTTTTTTTTTTTGCACATGCTGTTCCCTTTGTCTAAAATGCTGTTCCCAGCACTGGCCTTCAAATTCAGTTGAAACTGTCACCTTCTCTATAAAGCCGTCCCCAGCCCCTCCAAGCAGAGTTCAGTTCAACATGTCCTGAGTGCATGAGCCTGGCCAAGCCCTGGGCTTGGCCAGATGTGCAGAGGAGAAATGTCCACATCTGGTGGGAGACCCTCCAGCCTGGGGTCTCCAAATAACCTCTTGCTCACAACTCTATTTTTTAAAGTTTTATCGTGCAAGATTTAAAATGTACAAAAAGTACATAAAGAATAATACAGCCATCTCTTATACTCACCACCCCGGTTAAGGAATAAAACATAGCAAATACCCCACCCAATCCTATCCCTCTCCCCAATTCCCCAGAGGTAATAAGCACTACCCTGGATCTGGTATTTATCGCTGCCCTGCATTTCTTCATATTTTGACTACATCTGATTGCACTCCCATAAGCAATGCATATCACTGGTTTGGAAATTTTTAAGTTGTCATAATCTGAACACTCTGTGTGTTAACACGACGGTTTGTGTTCATGTCCATTGCCTCCACAGGGCATGGCCCTCTGTGAGCCGGGCCGCTTCCTGCAGATCTCTCTGTCGCGTGTGGAGGGCACCTACCCCAAACCCTGGGGTACACGCAGTTCATGCTTAAAGCACGCTTGTAGAAAACGGGGGAGAAAACACGCAGGGCAGGGTTTTCACCCACTGGGCCCACAAAGGGAGTGGAGAGTGGGGTGCGGAAGGCTTCCCCAGGAGGGCCTACCTGAGGCCTCCTACTCCCCAAGGATGAAGGTGCACGGGACAGGTGAGACCCCGCCCAGAGCTGAGCTAGCTGAAGGGAAAGGCATCGGGCACCGCTGACTCTGAAGAACTGAAAGTACAGGATGTACCTGGCTCATAGGAGGGGCTCTGGACATGTTTGGTGAATGAATAACCACCTCCACTGATAAGAAAATGGAGAGGCTGGAACAAGAAAGTGCGGCGGGTCCAGAGGAGACCCAACGTGGGGACCATCTAACAGAAAGTAGATGTCCTCTCTCACCGGTGGGGGGGTGGAGGTGCGGGCAATGTCTTCTTCCCTGCAGTCCCAGCTCCCACAGCGGAAGCTACTAAATAAGAAGCCCAGGCGGCTTCCAGGGTCTTTGGGGAAAACCCAGAGAGTGTCATACAAATGAGCAGGGTGGGGGGAGGGGAAGGGAAAGAGGAGAGGGGACAGTTTACATGCCCGCCCCCCAGGGGAACAGGCTAATTCAGACAGCAGAGAATAAAAGAGGGGAGGGGCCTCAGGAAATGCTCTTTTCACGAATTAGCCTGTGTCTCAGCCCGAACAGCATCTGCCCACCAGGTGGAGGTTAAAAAGAGCCGGTGCTAAGCAAACAAGCCCTGACCAGCTGCGCAGCCTTGGGCAAATCACTCAGCCTCTCCGGGCTTCCATTTTCCGGAAGAATTATCCACTCCTTCTACACATTCTGGGAGCAAGACCACTGTGAGCCTGACCGGTGGACCTGAAACAAAAGCAGCCCGGTGGGCTGGGGGGCGTTTCCTGGGCTGAGGCCACGGCACAAACACGCGCCAGTCTATGGACACAAGGTGTTGTTATTAGACCTTACTTTCTATCCCATAAGCCCCTTAATGACTCTTTCTCTTCCTCCTCTTCTTCTTTTTTTAAGACTCAAGACCTAGGGCTTGATCAATGCTAAGTAAAATGGAGAGCCAGGAAGCTCATCTTTAATTCAGCTCAGCTCAAACTTGCCAAAATGCTTTCTTCCAGCACCTCTATTCATAGACGGCTGTTCCTAGAGTTCGCTCTCAATTATTCACTCCCACGGAGGCATTGTTTCAGACTCTGAGAAAGGCCTGGGGGCAGGAGACAGACAGGCAGGCAGGGAGGGAGGGATGGAAGGAGGGGCAGGGAAGAAAGGGGGCACCTGAGAAAGGGGCAGACCGAGAAAAGACGCCCCTGCCTCCGGGAGGCGGTCCGAAGAGGTCTGGGCCCTCCGGGTGTGGTCAGGGGGAGGAAGGGCCTCCCCTAGGGCCTCTCACCCAGGGCCTCTCACACACCCGACCTCATCCTCTTCTCTCCTGAGGAAGGGAGGCTCAGGGAAGTGAAGGGACTTCCTCAGAGCAAATGGCAGAGCCGGCTACACACCGCAGGGACAAGGCAGTGGGCTCCTGCAGCCCTGGGAGCAGAGGACACCCACACCCGCAGGTAATTAAAACCCCGGGTTTCCTTTTACCAGCCCTGCTTAACTCCCTAAGGGCCGCCAGCAAGGATCTGTGGAGCTGAACGAGGTCTCCTGTGAGGCGGTGGTGCGGAGGAGGATTCAATGACAGGGTGCATGCCGTGGGAAACCACTCCCATCAGCAGCTTTTTCACTTTGTGCTCTGGTCCTTCGTTTTCTTGCTCTGGCCCTCGAAACGACGAGGCTGCAGACCAAGCGTGACTCAGCAGGGTCAGCCCAGGGTGCCGCTGGGCAAGGAGCTGGAGCACCATGCCTCCCTGCATCGTCCAGAACCCAGGACTGTATGATTTACAAGTCGGTCCTCTGGAAGGTGCTCAGGAGCACACAGCCCAGACACTGGGCAGCAGGACAGAGCGGGAGGGAACCAGGAGGAAGCGGTAGCTTCTGGACACTCCATAAACGCCTATCTGAGATGCTAAAAGCGTGTTCCTCTTTCGGATCTAATCATAGAAACACACATATACACATGTACAAATTATGAATCTTGGCATCCAAAATTGTTTAAAATACGGCAATTTCAATTTCCACTCAAAGCAGAAAATAAATTCATGCCTGTCTTCATTAAAGGTATATCTGGCATCTACATGCTCAGCCCCTTTCAGGCCTTTGTGCCTGCCTTAAAATACAGCTGAGGAGTTCTGAATCAACCTCTCCAACACACAGGCGAAGATGACAAGTGAGCTGCATGGCAGCAGAGGGCTCGACAGAAAGCGACTCTTTAAATACCGTCACGGCTGTCTGGAAATCGGCACTCCCTTCAATGGTTAGATCGGCCACCCACCTAGATGCCCTCGTCTGCATGCACTTCTCTCCCTCTGCATCTACCCCACAGCACAGGCAGAGGCTTTTGGCAAAGGGTGACACTTCTCCATAGAGGTCAAGGGCACCCCTCTCTCTGAATGTGCAGGAGAGGGGAGACCCAAGTGCTGCCCATGTAAGCTTGCCTGTCTTCTGCTGGGAACAGGAGAGCAGCTGCCCCACGGAACTGCAGTTTGCCTCTGCTGGACACTGACCTACACGATGCCGCCCAAGCAGAACACGCTCTGCTACAGTTGCCAGTCAGTAGCTGTCACTCATCCTATCGTCCCTGAAAATAATGCCCATACAAGTAGAAGAGAGTTGCGGGCATTATGGTCTCTGTAGATGCCCGTCACCCCGCCAGCTGCTAACCAAGGGGGAGTGCTTGAGTCTAGAAAAGTCACATGAGCTCTCTGGACCCCAGAGAGGTCCTCGTTTATCAAATGGTGACAATTTCTTCCCACAGGTGTGGGAGGATCTGCCCCTGGAAGCTATTCTATTTTAAGAATTGCTACCTACCATAGGTGCCCCGACCGGCAGGCCACACCTGCAACTCGGACATGTGCCCTGACCAGGAATCGAACCCTCGACCTTTTGCTTTGTGGGATGACTCCCAGCCAACTGAGCCATACCAGTCAGGGCAGGCCTGCTAGCATTTTAACCTCAGGAATGCCTGGGCTGAAGTTTTAGTAAGTTTGGTCTGTTTTGTTGCATACCATTTATGAAATGGTCTAAACTTTGGTTTGGTTCTGTCCCTGGAAACAGCAGAGCTCTAGGTTTCTTAGAAGACTAGAGAGATGAGGAGAAACAAGGGGAGGAAAGGTAACGGCACCACATTGCAGAAAATGTGCCAAAGAGAGAAAGTCGTCCCGTTTGGAACTCCATACCACTACCTCTGATACCGTTTCGGTCCGTGTTTCCTTCCAAGCTTTTTTCCTATAAATGACTGCTTTTTCCAGTGCCCTCCCAGCCTCCTTGGCTCTCACACTGAGTGACTACTGCATAACCAATTCAAGAATTCGGGCACTGTCAGACATTTCGGTTATTTTCAATTTCTTTTGTTATTGTAAAAAGAACCAAGCTGAAGATTTTTTGGTTTCCTATTGTTTCGTTAGGGAAGCGGGCAACAGCTACAACTATCTTCAGGGCTCACCCTGGCTGGTGTGGCTCAGTGGGCTGAGCGCCAGCCTGTGAACCGAAAGGTCGCTGGTTCACATCCCTGTCAGGGCACATGCCTGGGTTGTGGGCCAGGTCCCTGGTGGGGCGTTTCTTTCCTTCTTTCTCCCTCCCTTCCCCTCTCTCTAAAAATAAATAAAATCTTGAAAAAAAAAAAAACAAGTATCTTCTGGGCTCTTGACATAAATTGTCCCAGTTGCCCAGAAGGGCCTTTGGAGGACCCTACTGGCCACCAGCAAGAAGATGCAGGTGCCTTCGTGGGGTGACACCTTTCACAAGTATCACGGGCCAGGGACAGGGGCCTCCGCTGGGCTTTCTCCGACTAGAGCGCCTATGGAACATTTCGGACTCGCACATCAGCACTTTCAAGTCCCCTTGCTGAGTGGCAGCCCTGTGCCACACAGGAAAGTCAGCTCCGCGCTGGACTCCAATGCGTCCATGCTCCCGCCCCCACAGCTATTTCACAGGATCAGAAGCAAAAGATCGGGTTTCCTTTCTTTCGGTTTTAAGTGTCCAAGGTCCTGAGACAAAGATCAGCTTATCTGGAGAGAGGCATTTTCCAGCCACACTCCGGGTCACGATCGCGGGGGCCGGGGGCTCCCGGGGAAAGGGCGCGTGAGGCCACTCCAGAGGTCAGACCTCCTGTATTCTTCCTTTACCGCTGCCAGCGTCAAGCCAGAAGTATGCAAATGCCGTCTTTCTACACTTCCCCTATGTTTCACCACCTCACCACCGAAACTTTGAGAAACACTGCTTGGGAAAGAGACAGTTCCACTTGAGGCAGGGCCCCAGGGAGAGGAGGGCCCCCCACAGGAGCCCCTTTCGGACCAACCCCAGGAAGGGGCACTCCACCACAGGAGCAAGGACAGTCCAAATGGTCCTAAGTAAATCTGGAAGTTGTGGCCAAAGAGTCTGACCTTACCGGGCTGAGAGAGGCTGCTAAAACCTTCCTGTGCACTGGGTCTCCCAGAGTGGACAGCTCGTGCATACCCCACCCCACACACACACACAATCCTCTCCGACGCCAATCACACTCAAGCAGCAAAGACCCAGGACTAGCTACAAACACACACAGAACACACATGGCCCGGCCCTGGGGCAGGGCGATGTCGCACTCTGAACACGTCCTCAAGGCACCCGACACGCAATGGCATGGCAGGGCCACTCACCGAATTCAGCTACTCCAACTATCCTCAAAGCACCAAACACCTTCTCGTAACTTAAAAAACAAAACAAAACCTTAATGAAATGGAGAAATGTATTTTGTCGGTTGTATCTATTTGTACTTGTTTCACTTGGGGCGTACTGCACTTCACGGCGTACCGTACACCGCTGTCCATGCCGCGCTTTTACACACACACACAGACGTCGGTGTGCAAACACTCCTCGGGGGCAAGTCGGGACGTTGTCCAGAGTTCCTTTCCCTACGTGCGTCTGTCTGTCGCGCTCACTCCCAGACCACACGAATGCAATGTGCAAGGCTCCTCCTCCTTCGGTGCTTTTGGATCTTGAGGAACGTGACCACCTACTAGGTACTGGCAGAAAATCGGGCTCAGATCAGAACAGGAAGCCAGGCCTCTCAGGCTGGTGAGTTCCAGGCCAGCACCCTGGACTTTACGACCTGCCTCCCAGGACAAGCTGTCTGGCCACAGAAGTGGCCCTCCTCCTCAGCAGGGCTTCCACCTCCCCGGCCTGGTCCCTCCTTCTTCCAACAAGTGAACCTGTATGACTGTGGCAACTCACTTCACCTCTCCAGGCCCTCACTGGCTGGCTGAACAGGTTCCCACCTGGGATGAGAATCGACTTCCTGAGGGGGATTCCTAGGGGAGGTTACCCTGTGTTGAGATGCGGATGCCCCAGCACTTGAGACGGGCGGTCCCCGGGTCAGTGCCCTCCAGCTGGGAGATGCTGCCCCTTTGACCATTCACCCAGCCCACACCTTACAAATTCCCTTTCCTGTGCAGGCCATGGGTGAAGAAGGCTGGGAAGGACGGGACTGGGCGATCCTCAGTGTCCTGTCCATCTTAGACCCAATGCCCAGAGTTAGAAAGAGACTGGTAGGGAGGGGACGGCCATCCCTGGCAGTTGCTCTGGTCGGCTCCTCTCACTTGAGAGCACTGGCTAAAAGTGTGGGTTCTTGACCCTCCCACAGATGATAGGAAGACTGGGGGAACGCATGCATGGAATGTTCTGGCAAGTTCAGATATAGCAAATGGGTGGAGCGCTGCTAGTGAGGTCCCGATCCTGTATCTAACTTATTTTCTCAAGTCTACGAAGACCCTTATCCAAGCCCAGGGATTTTCCTCAGCACCCCTCTGTCCCCCACACCTTTCCTGGGGTGCAGAGCCATACAGAGGACACCGCGCGTCCCAACACCAAACGCATTGGGGCATAGTAATAGCATGCGTCACTTTCACACTGAATTTACCCAAAACCTCACCATTGAAATTAGTCCAAGTAATCTACTTGCAAGAATAACTTACGAAATCTGAATTTCCCTGGCAGGCAAGTTCACAGAAGAGGGCTGGCGATGCTGGTGGCCGAGAGGCCCACCCCGAAAACCACACCTCGTCTCGCAGCATCCGGCTGCGCCAGCACCAGCTCTTCGGTAGACGGTTTTCTTGGGCGATTTTTTGAGTGAAGTCTGAGGTTCATGAGAAAAGGGGTAAGAACAGCGGGTGGCTGCTGAGGCTGGTGTGGCACACTTGAGTGCAGGTCCGCTTGGTACTGGCCTCTAAGTTTTCTCTGCTTCCTCCTCTCCAGAGAGCTCCAAAGAGCAGTGTATGAAGAGGAGGAAGACGGGGAAGATGGTAGCTGCCTCACAGAGGGATCACGAAGGTAAGAAATAAGACGCAAGGTATACATCGTCCCTGCTCACTCGGGGAAAGCTGTCATTATTACAGGGGAGGCCAACAAAAGTGCTCCGAGCAAACACGACCCGACGGTCGGTCACAGGAGCTGCGCTATTATCAGGCAGGCTACGGCTGGGCTGAAACCGCCTGTGCAAAGGCTCAGCCTTGCAGCCTCACTCCCAGTTCCTGCCCCCCTTCACCGACCAGCCACTCTGTCCTCCCTGGGGTCCAGTGACTCTCCCCGCTGTCTCCAAGCCTGATCAGAGAACGTTTCCAGTTCGGCTCTGCAGGGCTGGGCTGGGGTTAACCCAAGGAAACAAACCCAGAACTCCTTCTCCCTCTATGCTGCTCAGGCCCTGAGGGACTTGTGCTGGGTGGCAGGACTCTCTTTATTCCCTACAGGGACACATCCCAGGGCCTAGCACACAGTAGGTACTCAACTACCACTGCTAACTAGCAGGATGGACCTGATTCCTCCACAAGGAGCTGAACTCCTGGCAGCCACGAAGGCGTGTTCAGGCATGACTGTGAAACACCCCGCTGCCTTCCTTCGCAGGGCTCTTTGATCTGCACGGGCCCCTCTCCAGTGCCTCCGCAGCTTGGAGCAGCGGGCTTACCCAGAGTTCAGGGGAGCGGAGCAGACATTTTAGGATGTTATTGCCGGAGTTTCACTTCCACATTGCCTCCTGAATTCTACTTCAACTCTGGTTTTGAGCAAAGCTGGGGCCAATGCACAGAATTCCCTTTAGCCCACGGGCTCCTCTCCCGACCCCGGCCCTGAGGCTGCATGGAGAGGGGACTGGAATTCCTGAGCGCCTGTTAGAGGCCAGGCTCCAAGCCAGGCACGTTCAGACATGTTCCGAGTTAAGAGCCACAACAAGCTACAAAACAGGCACCAAGACACAACTGGCAACAGAGTCCACAGTTCGGGAGACAGAGGTGAACGGAGACAGACCTGACCCTAAGACCCACGGTTCTTCACCCCGCCACCGTCCCCTCTCAAAGGAGAGCCACAGAGGGGCCAGGCTCAGGGTTCAGTTTTGCTGAAAGCCCCCCTCAGCCATGTGACTGGTGGTGGAAATGAGCACTGGATGACGAGTTCTCACCCACTTGTGACTATGTCTTGGTGAGGGGGGGGCGGCGCATATTTTGGGAGAGTTTCTGCCAGGGCCTATGCCAGGAGTTTTATGCCTATCATCTCACCCAGTCCTCCAATGAGACTAGCCCAGCTTCGCCCGTGACGGTTCTGGCTCAGCAAGGTGCTGCGATTTGCCCAAGGTCACTCCACTGAGGAGGGGCCGGCCCAGGGTCTGTTGGCTCCTCAGCGGAACAGCATCTGCTAAATGAGCATGGGGTTTAAATTCCAAAGAGCACCCTCTGAAGACTCTCTGAGCAGATGCATTAAGGACAGGAGCGCTTCCTTCCTCTGGCTGCCCGAGTCTCTGCCCTGCCTCACCTCCTCCACACAACTGCCCCTCACTGTCCTCCCCGCTTCTGATCTGAGGGCGCTGGCGGGGCGAGGAGGACACTGGTCTCTGACGTGGTGTGTGACTCCAAAGCCGTCTCTTATCCCGTGTTGGGCCTTCTTTTCCCTCGTGGAGGCAATGGCTTAGTCCCCTGCCAGAGGAAGGTGGTGGGCAGAGGGACCTTTGGAGCTGGGGAAGGAGGTCCAGTCCCAGGGCCTCCTTGGCCTCAGAGCCTCACAGGCAGACTGTGGAGCCTTGTGAGGGGCCTGGCCTGGGAGCCAGGAGACCTCTTGGGCAAGACACGTTTCCTTCAGGGTCCCAGTTTCCTCCTCTGTTAAATTAAAATACTGGACACCTACAACCTGAAACTGGGAGCATGAATGAGGTTCCCACTCAGTTCTTCCAGACCACAGTCACGGGTAAGGCCCACGCCACTTCCCCTTCTTCCCCCCCAGCCCCACCGCCACCTCACTCTTTCAGAGTTCCCCGCGGGGCTTCGCACAAGGCGCCGGCAGGCGGAGGCGGCTGTCCTCCCTGTGCCCCTCCGCTCCCACTGCAGCCTCATCCTCCGCCTCCTCCGCTGACTGCGTGATCAGCTGCCTCAGGAGCCTCCGTTGTTCTACTCAGATTTGAATCCTTGGGGTCTAGTCGGTTCCCAAATGAATGGGAGGAGTGGGGACATCTGACCTCTTCCTACTCAAAGTGTGGTCCACACACCAGAGTGTGGAAGGAACACAAACTCAATCACATGGAAAAGTGTCAGGTGTGCGGGAGCTCAGCCCACCCCAGGCCTCTGACTCAGAGTCTGCAAGGGGACCCCCGAGAGATTCGGGGCCACACTCCAGCTTGGGAAGCACTGCTCCAAAAACCCCTCCCAGCTCTGCCGCATCCCTACCCCACACTCCTCACTTGGACCACCAAAAAGCCTCCCACAGGTGGGCCTTTGCAGGATTCAGGAAAACACAGCACATCGTTAACCAAAGGACATTTGTCTTAGGAACCTTCTAGAAGCCTGCCACTGACCCTCACACGCAGGATCAGAGATGTGCAGACCCCAAGGTGATTCCTGGCATGCACTACCCAGTGGCCCCTGAGTCTGAAGGAAGCCCAGACCGCTTTAGAAAATGTTGGTTTATAACCAACATTGTTTTCCACGCTGGGTTCTGTGGACTTGGCTGCCCTCATCCTCCCACCCCCCAGCCCCCATTCACGGGTGGCCGCACAGCCGCCAACCTCCGGACAAACAGACCAGCCGCCCACCTGCCCCTCGCAGGCCCCGAGTCCAAGCCCCAAACGGCCCCTCCCTCGCCCTCTCCGCCCAACAGCCGCTCCACGGGAGAAGGAGAGGAGCCTTTCCAAAACACGTTTCCGGCGCTTTAATAAACCCTGCAATGCCTCTAATGGTTTCAGATGATCTTAAATATTTATAAAAATCACTCTCAGCAACACTTCATTAAACAAATCTCCTCGCCAACTTCGATTATTTATATATTTATGAACATAATGTCTCCTTCCCTTGGAGCAGATGGCAGCTAGTAAGTCTCTGAAAAGGAGGAGAAAAAAATCAATGGGAGAGCACGTAAACGCCAGGGCTCCCCACTTTACTCTTCTTGACCAGCTCTGGTACAATGACCTCGACATTCCGGGAAGTGCCCGCCCTGCAACCAGCCAACAATGGACTTGGGAAAACGGAGGCTTGAACTTGAATCTACAAAGAAGCTGCCAGCCAAGGGCTTGACTCCTGGAGGGAACTAGAGCCTGGTGAGTGGAAGGACAGAGCGATGGGGCTGGGACAGGAACAGAAAGAGCCCAGAGGGTAGGAGAAATGTGCCTGACAAACACCTACTGTGTGCCATGCACTGTGCTGGGAAGGTCTCCATACAACCTCTGGGCTCATCCTCATGACACCCTTGCATGTGGACATGAGTCCCCATCCGAAAGATGTAGAAGACCCTAAGGGAGAATGTCTTGCCCAAGGTCACAGAACTAGTCAGCAGTAGAACCAGGCTGTGGACGCAGGCAGTCTGGCCCCTAAACTCATGTGCATGCTGCCTCTAGAAACAGAAATAGAGGAAAACACACTGCCCTTAACCTCATGCATCCTCGACAACAAAATTATCTTTCCCCCAACCTGCTGAGGCCAATCACCCCTTGCTTTTAAGACCGGCACATTTAACTACCCAAGTTCTACAGAAGTGACAGAAATCTTTGTGCACAGCAGAACCTGGGGGAGTCGTCTCAGCCGGAAGGAGTCACTGTGAATGTTACGAGACTAGATGGAGTGAGTGTCACAGGCACATGAAGAGCTGACTTTATGCAAGAGAGGAAAAAAGACCCTTTGCCCTCAGAAAAGGATGAAAAACAGGATCACAGTGATTCCTTCTTCATGGGGCCTTTACCCCATGTCCCCAACACAGAAAGAGAAGAAGAAGAAAATCGGCCCTTCCCCCTTCCCCACTCAATTCACGTCTCTTGAGAAGCTACAATTCAAGTTTATAAAGAGAGGAGGTTCTGGCCTTCAAGCTGCTTGTACTCACTCTATCCCAGGGAGCAAAACAACCCCATGATCCAT
Organism: Micronycteris hirsuta; assembly: GCA_004026765.1. Lineage (NCBI taxonomy): Eukaryota > Metazoa > Chordata > Mammalia > Chiroptera > Phyllostomidae > Micronycteris > Micronycteris hirsuta. Next base: position 68,378 of record PVJI01004060.1, read on the forward strand.
CATCCCATTTTACAGGCGAGAACACTGAGGCTCGAGCGGTGGAGAAACTCGGGACATGCCCACTGCGATCAAGGGAAAGGGAGGCGGGGCGGTGTATCTCATCCTATCACTAGGAAGCCTGTGAGGCGCACATGGGGTGAGGTGGGGAGTATTTCGCTTTTTACAGATGAGGAAAAAGGGTTACGAGAGGCTGGTGACCTCTCTGTGGCTTCCCAGACAGCCTTAAAATCTAAGTGTAATGATTTTAAATCTGACCTGTTACCGACACAGCGCGGCCTGCACAACGCTCGCTGGAAGGCGGTTTTGCTGAAGTCGGCCAAGTCCCAGACTGCGAGGCCACAGGATGGTGGTCTCTTCGATCAGGGAGACAGTGGTAACACAGAGCACGAGGCCACCCGTCCTGGCTCCGGCAATCCTCCGGGGTCCCTCCTGTCACGGTCCCTCAATCCTGATGTAAGAGCTGGCAGAGACTGGGATTGCACAATGGGGAACCTAGACCCACTTGGGAGGAACCGCCAGAGAACAATGTCAAGGTCACCTACAGGCCAGTGCACTGATGCTGACCTTGAGTTAGAGACAGAATGTACCTCCACAGAGAGCAATAGGGAAACCCTCACTCTTTTGTTTGTTCTGTCAAAAAACATACACTGCGGGTCCGGCACATGCCAGACAGCCTGCCAGGTGCCAGGGCAACTCAAAGGCCACTGGGATGGGGCGAAGTCTACAGCAGGAGCCTCGGGGCCAGCCCTAAATCTGCCACTCACTGGCCAAGGGTCTTGGGTCAGATCCTACACTCTAAGTCTCGCCGAATGAGAATAAGATCACTACGGTTAGGTAACTGTGGTCACTCTGCATCTTCAGAGTGCGCCTGTCCCAGCTCACGCTGCAGCTGGCCTGGCACAGGGACCCCTGCTGTTGCCTCTTGAGATCCCAGTAGCACTCAGGCCTCCAGAGGGGAAAAAACACTGCTGAGGACCCTAGAGGGGTGCACAGAAGCCTCTGGAAGCTGAGACAGAACGAGAAAGGATGGCTGTCAGAGAAAGCAAAATTACTCGAAAATCTCCCAAAGTGAAGTGCAGAGAGGCATACTGGGCCTTTACATGAAGGCCATTTCCAAGGGTCCCTATGTTATGAAGGCACCCAAGCCTCCTGCTGCTCATACACTCTGCCCCTCCCCATGCCGAAAGTCTAGCGAGGACGCAGACAATGAAAATCACAACCTGGCTCCCCAGGAAGAAAGCCCAGGCCGGCTGAGCACTTCTGCGTGCCCCACCACGGGAGAACATCCACCTCACCCCAGCTTCCTCCACGTTCACAGGAGCCCCAGGCCCGGGAAATCAGCCCGGCTGTCAGCCCTGGCTGCCTGCCCTGGCCCATCATCTGGCCGTGGCAATCAAAACGGAGCTTCCTTGTCATTTCCACAGAATGCAATCTTCCAAGAACGGGAGAAGCTCTAAGTCAGAGTTTAAGCTCTTTTTCACAGGGAGTCAATATTTTCACATGGTAATCTTCCTTGTGCGGGGAGGGGTGATTAATTACACAGATTCCAGGTGGCAAGATGCGGCTCTCTGGGGGTTGTGGGACGGAGATGACAGGGCAAGGAAGCCAAAAACCGTGGAACCACACCCACTCACCTCCCCAAATTCACATCCACTTACTCATTTCCAAATATCTGTGGAGAACCTCCCCTGTGCCCCAGGCACCCCTTCTAGGTGGTGGGGAGGCAGAAACTAAAGGTGGCTGGCAATGACACCTTCCATAACTGCGCCCCCGCCCCCCTGCCTGTCCCCAGGCTAGGAATCCAAGCTCACTTTCTCTAGGGTCAACTCCAAGCAGCCCATTTTACAGACAGGCATCTAAAACTCAGAGAGGGTAAGACAGTTACCCAAGGTCACACAGCTTGTCAGTGGCAGGACCAGGAATTAAACCAAAGGTGCAAAGTCTACCTGACACTCCCCAGCCAGGCCTCCTTCCTGCTCAACCCCTCCCCCACCAGCTCCATTTCTTGCAATTGGGTGGGGATCAAAGACTGCCCCCCCCCAACTCTAGCAAGGGAAGTCCTGGTTCCTCTTTCCTCCCACCCTCAACACAGGACACACAGGTTAGACACCCAGGGTGTGTATGTGTGCACAGCCCCAGGAGAGCCCTGCAGGATGCAAGGGCATCCACCGTTAACATTGAACTTCCATTTAAAAATAAAGATGATGAAAAGATAAAGGGGAAAGAGGAAGTGCTCCTTGAACACAGGCGGGTATTTACCCCAGGAGGAAGTCTTGAAGCCATTGGAGATTTTGTTCACCCCCTCTAGTTCCTCAATTCTAAGCGACTGGCCTTCCAAGCCCCCAATGGAAGTTTGCAGGGGGCGCTGACCTGCGCCGGGGGTCAGACCCTGCGCCCTCACCTGGAGTGCAGAAGGGGTCTGCGGGGAGGTGGGGGAACCGCCACCCGGAGCCCCCCTCCCTCCCGGCGCGGGACGCCGCTGCGCGCTCCCCGCAGCTGGGTGGACCCAACGGCGGCGGTCCCCAGGCGTGCGCCCCTCGTGTCCTCCTGCGCCAGCCAGCCCAGCCCAGGCGCATCCTCCGGGTGCCCCCTGCTGCGCCCCCTCTCCAATTCATTGGCACCCGTCGCGGCCCGGCTCGCACCCCCACCTCTCCCCGCACCCATCACTCCCGCGCCCCCGCACTCCGCGGCCTCGCGGGTGCCAATCGGCTCCAAGGGCGCGCGCGGGAGGCCCGGGCGGCGGCGCCGGCAGAGCCCCGGGCACATACCTGGCGGCCGGGCGAGCGGAGACCGGAGCGCGGCCGCGGGCGCTGGGGCGCAGGAGCCTCGGCTTCGGGTGCCGCCGCCGCCGTCGTTTCCGGGTTGGCGGGTCTCACGTCACCGCCACAGGTTCGCTAGCGGCCCCGCCGCGGCGGCAGCAGCCCCAGCAGCGGCCCGGGTGAGTGCCAGGCGAGAAATCACTATAAAAGGAAGAGACGCTGCGAGGAGGAAGAGGAAACGCTGTTTACCTTCGCGAAGCCGAGCCGCCGCCAGCGCTCGCACAAAAGGAGGACGCCCGCCGATGCGCCTCCCCCCCGCGCCGGGTCCCAGCCGCCTCGGGCCCCGCGTCAGCGCGCGCGGCGCCCCGGGACCGCCCCGCGCCGGCCCCCACCCCAAAACCCTGCGGCGGGGTGCATGGGAGGGGGTGACCCGGCCCCGATCGGCCTGCGCACCCCAGAGCACAGGCGCTGTGGCCCGGGGCTGGGGTGACCTTGGCCAAGTCACAGCCCGCGAGCCCGCCGCAGCGTGGGCTTCACTGGGGGCTCCTCACCGTCCTGACACGGAGGAGGAAACCCCAGCTCTGGGAGGCGCAGAGATGGCCCGAGGTCACAGCATGTCGGGCAGGGCGCCAGCTCGAACCCGAGTCCCCTGACCTTCCCGCCAGCAGGTTCCTGCCGTGGGTCTTGGTCTCCCTCACCTGTGCGCTGGGAAGGATGGTAATCATGCCCAGCCCGCTGCACAGCGGGGTCAGTGAAAGCATGTGCACCCAAAACATTCATTCAGCCCTCAACAGACCTTTACTGAGGAGCCACCGAGTACCGATTGTTCTAGGCCCTGGGGACACAGGCGGGAGCCTAGACAAGGTGTGGGGCAGGCCATACCAAAAAAATGCCTGCTGGTGTAGTGTTGGTGCTCAGTGCTGTGAGGAAAACTAGAGCTGGCCAGGGAAGAGAGAGGTGTGTGTGTCTGTGCGAGCACCCCAAGTGGCTCTCCAAGGACTCTTAGTACAGAAATTCCCAGACAACAAGCTTCTATCATTTCAGCTTCCGGTATGATGGGGGACCCCATCTTTCCCCTTGTCCGTCGTGGCAAAGCATGCACTTTTCTCCTTGTAAGGGGGCCTGCCTAGGACACAGAGTCTTCCCTCTGCCTCCCTCCCAAGCACTCAAGCCCATCCAATCATTGCCTTGAAATTCAGCCAAAGGTCAGGGATACAGACAATGTTCTTTAAAGTCTCTCTCCAGGGCATCCAGAGAGTCACAGAAAAAGCTTTCACAGACTCTCCACCTTCCCCCTCCAGCTATCCTGGGTGTGCTGAGAGTCGGGCTGCCCGGCTGGGATGTGCCCACACGACACTGAGTGCTGACTTACCTGGTCATAACTCATTCGGTTCTTTACCGAAGGTGCCCAAAGCCCTGTCTCTTGCCCAGGCCCCGTGCTAGGAGCTGAGGGCACTGAGATGACTTCCCAGGGGCTCCTGGTCCTGAGGGGCACATGGGGTGCCATGGGAATCTACCTGCAAGAAAGTAGGTAGAAGGGACAGAGCTGCAAAGGGTGCATATAGAATTTTGAAGGGAGGGAACTAGAGAGCGAGTGAGTGAACAAGTGGGAGACAAGATCAGAAAACCCTTCCTGGAGGTTTTGAGAGGCAGTTAGGCAAAGTGGGGGGAAGGAGCAGCTGGAAGCATGCTTGAACATCAGTGCTCTGGTCTCGGGTCGAGGGGAGCTGGAGCCTACCTCCGTCTGGTGGTGTGAGGAGCGGTGCAACAGCCGGGTCTTGAACTCTGAACGTGGGGAGAAGCAGAAAAAGGGTTAACAATCAGAGCTGAGCTGAGATTCTCTCTGGGCTGCTTACAGTGGGCGCTAATAATTCCAAGCATTTTTGAAGTAGCTACCAGCTGAAGCACCTCATGTTGTGCCTATCCAACTGAATCCTCACAGCAGCCCCATGAAGCAGGTTCATCCAGCTGGGTGTTTCGCAAGTGACCGCAGCTGGGAGAGTGGTGGAATTTGCTCAAGGCCACTGTAATTAGAGAGCTGCCGAGCTGGGCGTGAACCCCAGGGTGCCTGGCTCCGAAGCCCAGCACTTGGCCCCTCTGAGCCTCAGTTTGTGCATCTGTGAAAAGGGACTGACGGTAGCAACTTCCCGAAGTTGTGGGGAGTTAAATGGGACGGCACAAGTGTAGAACCAGCGCAGAAATGGGACCCAGGAGAGGTCCTATTCACCACTGCTATTATCATCACAGTCCTTTTTAAAGGCATAGGTAAGGAACTTTCTGGCATGCTCAGGAACTACAAACAGTTTGACATGAGTGTAACGGAGAATAAATGTGGGGGAGCAGGGAGCAGGGAGGATCGGGTGAAGGCGTGGGCAGGGGCTGCCATACGCTGACTCCACTGAATTCAGAGATGCCGAGAGGAGGCGTCGGCTTCTGGGCAAGTGTCTCCACTGCCTGGATGCAGTCAGGCGGAGAGGGCCATGCTGGCCTCTGACCTTGGCTCATGCAAGCAGGTCCTGACAGGGTGGCCCAATCTAAGCAAGGACAGACCTGGGGATAATGCCTGGGAAAACCTCTGGCAAGTCACCACTGAGGGACCTGCTCTGTTTCCCTGACAACGGCTGGTAGAACCTCAGCATCACAGTCTGTCGGGGCTGCAAAGAAAGTGCCGCAGACGGGGGGACTGAAACAGCAAACATTTATTTCTTACGGTTCTGAAGGCCTGGAAGTCTGAGGTCAGGCTGTCGACAGATTTGGTGTCTGGGGAGGACCCACCTCCCGGCTCCTAGACGGCCATCTGGTCTGTGCCCCCACCAGACAGAAGTGGGGAGGGAGCTCCGTGGGGTCCTGGTTAGAAGGGCACTCATCTCATTCCTGAAGGCTCCCCTGCCCTCAGGACTTCCCAAAGGCCCCGCCTCCCCATAGGAGGGCTAGATTTCAGCATCAGAAGTGCGGAGGAGGGGGCGCACAGACCTCCAGCCCACAACACCTAGCACTCCGTAAAGAGCCCTGGTCCTGAGGTCCTGAGGTCGGGAAGGCCAGCCTGCAGTTTCCAGCTGCGCTGCCCTGGGCAAGTCGTTCCCCTTCTGACTCCTTTAATGTACTCGTCTGTAAAAAGGGAATAACAATGTTGTCTTCAGTTGATAAGACTACATGAGATCGTGAATTTTTTAAAAATTGATTTCCCGAGAGAGAGAAAGAGAGAGCGAGAGAGATCTGCTGCACCACCCGTCCATGCATTCATTGGTTGTCCTCTGCTGCGCCCGGACCCGGGATCCAACCTGCAACCTTGGCGCACTGGGACAGCGCTCTAGTCATGGATGCTCTGTGAGCTCTGAAACGGCGCCCGTTTCTGTTTCCATCTTAGAATCTGTTCTCCCATAGCAATGCTGTCCATGCAGCTTCTAAGCCATTAGCTGGCCGAATGTTCCATCATAAATGCAAAAGTGCCTCAAAACCATGCCTTTCCCTGCTGAGTGTTTGCCTCAGAAGGAGGCAGAAAGTCAGGAGACAGGGGGACTCCATTTTTGTCCTGTTGGTTAATATTTTGCAGTTGAGCAGCTTCCATCCCCCACAGGGCTAAAAGCAGACTCAGTAAGGTTCTACTCACCCCGTCCTCAGGGTCCCTGCATCTCCAGACATCCAAAAGCAAAAGACTAAAGGGAGGAGTCTCCAAGCCTGAGCCCGCTGGGGGCTGCTGTCCTGGAATTGCAAGGGACCACGTGGAGGGGGCTGGCAGGGGGCTCAGGGGGCCCCTCCAGGGTGGGGAATCCCACTCTGGGAGGTGGAGAGAGGTGGAACAGCAACCCCAACCTGGGCACAAAGACCTGGCGGCTTCAAAACTAGTGAGTGTTGAGTGAGGGGAGTGGGGGTAACTGCTTAGTGGGTATGAGGTTTCCTTTTGGGGCGACGAAAACATGCCGGACGAGAGCAAGGTGGTGAATGTAGTGAATGCCAGTGAACTGTTCACTTGAAAATGGTGACCCGTAGGTGATGAGAATTTCGCCTTAATTTAAAGACAAAGAAGGAAGGAAGAAAAGTTTGGTGGTGGGGTGGGGGAAGCTAGTCAGCGGGATCTTTAGTACGTTTTCGGTATTTCGGTGTATCCACATAGGGTTGTACAGATGACCCAAAATGTCAGAATCTTAGCAACCGGTGCTGTCACTCCATGCGAGGAGAGCAGCAGTTTATGTAAGTGATCCTTCAGCGCTCGAAAATGAAAGGGGTTCGTGTTGAATACTGCAGTTTTGGTGTTATTGTAACTTAATGTGTGATTCTGATAAAGAGGGTGGCAGAGTGGCCAAGCTCGGGGCAGAGCTGGAGAGACCTGAACTCGCAGCCGGCCCTTTGTCTCCATCAGCTGCGGGGCCTGGGCATCGCCTGTAGCCTCTCTGAGCCTCGGGTGTCCTTGTTACATAGAATAGGGTGACAATGACATCTCTGCCATCAGATTGTTGCAGGACCCGGTGAGAATGTGTGGTGGGGTCTCACCTGGAAGGTGCTTCATAAATGGCTGTCATTGTTACTTGTGTTACTATATGGCACATACAACCTTTCAGAACGCAGGTGGGGGGGCGGGGGAAGTGAACCAAAGGCATTCGTGGGGGAACTGCAGAGACCACAGCGCAGGCAGTGGTGCCCGGGACCAGCCCCAACGACAGAGCACCTCCAGGGCAGGTTTCCCCCATGCCTGGTGCCTCATGCATGGTAGGTGTCATGATGGAGAGGAAGCATGGCGTGTCACAGTACATTAGAAAGTGACAGTGACCCCTGAGAGCAAGAGGGCAAGGTGACAATATGCCCTGGGATCATTTAGGGGTGGGGAGACCAGCCCTTCACACTCTACTAGGAGCCTAAGTCCTCAAGAACAGCTGGGAAATGCTATTTGTTTTATTTTTTTAAGGTGGTTTTTTTTAACTTTTAGAGAGAGGGGAACAGAGGGAGAAAGAGGGAGAGAAATATTGATGTGTGAGAGAAACACTAACTGTTTGCCTCTTACAAGTGTCCAGCTGAGGACCTGACCCACAACCCAGGCATGTGCCCTGACCAGGAATCAAACCAGCGACCTTTCAGTTCGCAGGCAGGTGCTCAGTCCACTGACCCACACCAGCTGCGGCACAACTGGTTTGAGAGACACTGCTGTGACACAGGCACTTACGGAGGATTCGCTGTGGAAACGGGTCAACTTTCATTGTCCAGAAAACTCAAGGAAGGGGAGGGGTGATGGTGGATCAGTGGCGTGTTCAGGGAGAAGTCAAATGGCCCTGGGTGAGAGGGGACAGACATGGCCCCCCTCTGGTGGCACTGAAATAAAACCATTCCCTACATGCATACCCCGGCCCACAAGCAGAGGTGTGTGTGCACTCACACGCCCTCTCAAATGCACGCACACCATGTGCGCACACACACACATGGAGGGATGGTGTTTATAGGAGTTATTTTTTCTATTATGAAAGGAGTAGAACATGCTCATTAGAGAAAACGAAAGAAGGCTGCCGGGGAGGAAAACGGGCTCATTTGGAAGGCGGTGTTGGGGGAGAGCCCCGTGGGGACTCTGAACCGCCGGAAAGCCGAGCATGTGCGTCCCAGGGCAAACGATGCCTGAAACATGGCTGGAGGCAAAAAAAATGACAAAACTGAAACTGCCCTAATTCGGCAGGGCTCTGTGGAGAAGACAGTGATGCTGGGGAAAATCGAAGGCAGCCAGGAAAGAGGACAACCCAGTAGGAGCGGGCCTGACTCTGGGACAGAAGCCGTAGGTGTGCGTCTGCAGGGGCGGGGCAAGCTGTGAGGGCAGGGCATGTGGACGTCACTCATTCACGGGGTCGTCAGGAGTCGGAGCCGACTCAATAGCTTGTAACACACACTTGGTCATTTATCTCTCTTTTTCTTGAAGTGAACTGGGCCTGAAAAATGTGGGTGTGCATGGCTGTGCACACATGCACAGGTGGTGGAGGGTTCTAGTTGGAAGCATTCTGGCTGCTTTACAGTCTGACTTGATTTGCTTTAATAGTGAAGGATTTGGAAAGCAGGATCTGGTGCTCACTCCCCAAAATCTCTAAGCCTCAGTTTATGGATCAGTAAAATGGGCACAGCCACTGTCCAGACCATGGGCCTGGTGCGTGAGGATTCATAGACCATGCCATTCAAGTCCTCGGCTCGGCACAGGGCACGTGAGGCATTTACCCATGAGGCCGGTGCTCACTACTCTTCTTTCGATATCACTATTTGGAGGTAAAAGTGCACGTATAAGAATTAGTCTTCTGTCACCCTCATGCAAAAGGAAAAGCCCCTGAGGGTTCTAAGGAAAGTGATCTCTAGTGAAAGTTTTGGTTATTCATGCAAATGAAAACCAAGGTGTGTCAAGTGGTACAGATAATCCTCAAAAGATGAATGCCACATGTATTTGCACTACTCACCTTTGACACATAGGATGTTTTCACTATGTTGTCATCGCTTTTCGTTTCCATTTATGATTATAGGCCGCTTCATCTCCCACCAAACCGCTCCCTGAGCACCAGCTGTTTGGAGGGTGGGTGTGGGGCCAGCCTGTGAAAACAACTAGGAAAAAGTTGTTTTTCCATGGGGCTCTCAAGTTTGCAGAGGGACTTTACACACACTCTCTTTTACCCTCAAACCCCAGTGCCCAGGGTGAGGCAGGGACACTTAGTGCCACCTGACAGCCAAGGAAATGGCAGCCAGGAGTCCAAGCGACCTACCCAAAGTCATCTATTCAGTAGCAGAAGCTGAACTTGAACCTGGTCTCCAGACTCTAAGCCTGTGGTTAGTTCCATTACAAGAACCGACTCTAGAATTCAAATTCACCCTTGGGTACCTAGTAACCCAGTCGCTGGGAAACCACCTTAATGTGATAGTCGGGATCACCAGCAGGAAGAGGTTTGCCAATAAAAACAGATCTGGGGCGGACTTCCGGCCAAGATGGGGCAGCAGGGACTGGATTTATCCTCTAGCCTTAAACAATTGGAAGAAAAAAAAACCTGTCTCGAGACATTGAAAAGCAGGCAGCAAGGACAGTGATTCCTGAGAGAGGAATGGTGGTAGTGAACCATTACTGGAGAGAAGAATGCATAATCCTTTCTGTGCATAAAAAGAAAAAAAATGCCTTTATAAAGAAAGAGTGAGATAGATTCTTAAAATCATCCTAGTCCCCCTTGACATTTTCGTTTTACAGTTTAAAAAAAAGTGAAACTTTGCCCTGGCTGGTGTGGCTCAGTTGGTTGGACATCATCCCGTAACTGAAAGGTTGCCAGTTCGATTCCCAGTCAGGTCATGTGCCTAGGTTGCAAGTTGGGGCGAACAGGAGGCATTGAGATGTTTCTCTCTCTCTCCCTCTTCCCCTTGCTCTAAAAATCAATGACCATGTCCTCAGATGAGAATTAATTTAATTTAATTATTTTTTAAAAGATTTTATTTATTTAGTTTTAGAGAGAGGGAAGGGAGGGGGGAATGGGAGAGAAACATCAATGTGTGAGAGAAACATCGATCGGTTGCCTCTCGCACTCCCCCAACAGGGGACCCAGCCTGCCACCCATTAGGCCAGGTCTGTTCAGGCAGTTCTTTGCTGCTGGAATGTCCCTTCCTCTCCTTGCTACCAAACTTGGGCACATCATGGCCTTCCCTCCTGGGCCAACCGAGTTCCTATCTCCACATCCTGGGTCAGAGCTGACATTTTGCCATCTTTGCATCAGATCGACCTTCCTTGCTTCCTTCCTTCCTTCCTTCCTTCCTTCTTCCCTCCCTTCCTTCCTCCCCCCTACCCCCCACCACTCTCCCTCCCTTCTCTCTGGGAAGAAGAGGACAGACAGGGGCAGCCCTGCATCCCCTCCATGCCCATCAGCCCCTCCCTCCTTGGAGAGAACCCAGCCCTGCATGTGGAGTTGATCATCCCTGTGCATCCATAAGCAACAGGTAGACTTTCTTAGATATCGACAACTTCATGTAAAGACTTTCATTCGTGTGACTCCTTCTGCAACCTCCACTTTTGCTCCACGGCATTTGTTCGAGTTGCTGCCCGTTGCCCAGGCCTACTCAGTGATTCACTGTGTTCACTCACAGCACGTGAAACCCCTGGAGTCCTTCTGTCTCTACCCGTCTGTGCGCTGCCCCCGGATGAGAGGGCCAGTTCCTGGGCAGCAGGGTCCCCGTAGGTGTCAGAACTGTGCCTGGTGCACTGTGCCCAGAGAAATCGGCAAGTTCGTCCCGACAAGTGACAGGCACTGTGGACTCTTCCGCTGTGTCAACTCCCCACCATTGTCCTGTCCATGCCTCTGTGGGGGTTCCAATACTCCGGTCTTTCAAAGCTGTTTCCTGGGGCATTCTCCTCTGTATCTCCTTGTGCACAGGTAGGACAGAGTCCTTTTTACCCAGGGGCACAGGGGCTGTGTAATAGGTACATATGTGTAGCTTCCAATATATTAAATACTACTACCCGCTTTCCCAAGTGGTTATGCCAAGACTCATGAGTGCCAGTTTATTATATGTTTTATATATAACACATCATATAATACATAATATATTACACATGCAGTTTATATATATGAAATATACTATATATATATCACTTTTTTTTAGAGTTCATTTATTCATTTTCAGAGAGGAAGGGAGGGAGAAAGAGAGGGAGAGAAACAGCAATGTGTGGTTGCCTCTCATGCGCCCCCTACTTGGGACCTGGCCCACAACCCAGGCACGTGCCCTGGCTGGGAATTGAACCGGCAGCCCGTTGGTTTGCAGGCCAGCGCTCAATCCACTGAGCCACACCAGCCAGGGCTATATATATCACTTTTAAAAAGCACAGCTGTGTAGTTCCGGCCTCAGAACTATGGCACTCATATCCTTCCAGGATTTTTCCATGTGTAAGTTGTGCACATAACAGAGACCTTTCTCTTTGGTCACATGGAGAACTTCCCATGTCTTCTGTTTGATGACTGTCAGCATTTCATGGTCACGACGCCCCTCGACTTTGAAAATCAGCCCCCTCTCGGTGGTTGTTAGGTTAGGCTCTGAAACCGCATATATTAAGCTCATTTGTGCATTCTATAGTTCCATCTCTTTCTTTTTTCTTTCTTTTTTTTTTTTTTGTGGCTACATACTATTTTATTGGGTGGATGTACCATAATTAACTAGTCACATGTATCTTTAAAATAACAGCATAGTACAAATTCTTTATTTTTCTTAGGAAAAATTCCCAGGAGTTGGAGTTTTGGTCAGTGTATTAATATTTTTGGTGCCTCTTATGTATTGCCAGAAGGGTTATTACTATTTAGACTGCCCCCTCCTGGAAAGGGCTTAATGGAAGTGTGGTGAGCATTGGCTTTGCTGACTCGACTCAGAGGGGCCACATGGCCCCAGATGGTGTTTATTATCCTCTGTGCTCCTGGGGCCTGACACATAGTGAGTGCCCAGTAAATGCTCTTTACAGAAAGCGAGGCTCATGGGAAGCGGGTTGGGTGTGAGACTGGGAAGAGGAGTTCTCTGGGCACCAGCAGACATTCCCTCAAGCTGCTAAGCAAGACTATGACTCCCTCCCGAGGGCCACCCGGGGGCCTGCCTCCTGCTCTGCTCTTGGTTGCCACACGCAGCCCACCGGCCAGAGCCTGGAGCGAGCCCCCACCGCCTGCTGCTGGTCTGGGAGCTGCTGGTCTAGAGCACAGGGTGGAGTTCACACATCACAAGGGTGTGACTGCAAGGGATTTGAGGAAGCGAGCCACCTGGGCTGCCTGCTCTCTAGCTGGGTGACTTTGGGAAAAGTGTTTAAGCTCTCTCTGTGAGACACAGCAGACCCCCTGCCCCCCCTCCCCCGCAAAGTGGTCCATGTCCTTATTCCTGGGACCTGTGAACACATTACCTGACACAGCAAAAGAGACTTTGCGAACGTGAGTGGGGATCTTGAGGTGGGTGGCCGTGGGCTAAGGAGAGGGAGCCAGGACTGACAGGTTCGGTGGCAGAGGCCGCTGGGACCCAGGCCACTCCCACCTAAGCACTTCTTTTGCTTTACTATCCACATGCTTCTTGGATTTTTTTAAAATTGAAACACATAAAAGTTATTTTCCAAAGGCCAGTCTGTGACCACCCGCCTCACAGTCACCTGGGTGGGTTTGCTAAAAGCTTAGATGCCGGGCCCCACCCGCTGACTCAGGATCTCCCTGGCTGGGTTTCCAGGTGCGCATTCTTCACGCTCGAGTTTCTTTGTTCCCCCCCCCCACCCCCCGAAGGTGAAGGAGAGGGAAAGCCAAGATGCAGAGGCTGGACAGAAGGGAATGGGTCGGTTGGCAGGGGAGCAGGGAGGGCTCCCCAAGGACATCCTGCCCCCGAGGGCATCACGGGGCCCTGCGGAGCAGCACCTGCCTGCTGTGGCTGGATGTGTCTGGGCAGAAAGGAACCTGCCTCCCAGGGAGGGCTCTCCTGCTGCCCCTATGGTGACATCAGCATTCCCAGGCCTGACTCAGGGAAGGGAGTGACTTACCGTTCAGGGCCCCAGGGGCATAGATGAGGAACTTCTCTTACAGTGTTTTTATTTTTAAACTCAGGGCTCAGCCTTTGGCACTGTGTCTGAGCCTCCCTGCAGCCCTGACCCCCCACCCCAGGAAGCCCCTTTGTTAAAGGGGGCACAGCGGCTTCAGAGCCACCAGACCTGCAGCCCCCAGGACCTGAGACCACCTGCCCCTCCCCCACAGGCCACTGTGCAACCTGGCTTTGGAGGCAAACTGGCTGTGGGAGCCACTGGGCTGTCCGAGCCCGAAGGCTCAGGGGCACACAGAAGGCCCCTCGGAGCTCCCCTCTGTGGGTGGGGTGCTGCGTGCTGTGGGGGAGACTCAGAAACTCTTTCCCCGGGCCAAAGGGCTGTTTCCTCTCAAAAGAGAAGAATGACACTTTCTTTTGGTTTCAATTGTCGGTAAAGTTCGTATTGGCGCAAGACGCTGAGAACGCGTCTGTTTGTCTCTTTTGTAATAATCATGAAAAGCCCTTTCACCCTCCGCACTGCCCGAAGAGGAAGCAGGTTCACGCTCCCACCGCTGCAGGCAGCTGTGAGCCACCGAGAATCCTCTGGAGGTGGAGGGGGGAGGGGGTCGTGCCAGGTGCTGGGTGAGGGAGGGGTTACCATTTCTGGAGCCCCGAGTTTATACCATAAATACGTCGTCCATTTTATTTTTAAAATATTTATCAAAGTAAAATGTGCACAGTCAAGAATTATATGGGAGGGCCTGTTCCACAACGTTCCAAGTCGTCTGTCTGCTGTCCCTCTTGTGAGGGCAGCGGTGGTGTCCCCAGTCCATGGACAGCACCCGAGGGCTCAGAGAGGCCGGTTGACTGGCCCACAGTCGCTCAGCCAGGAGGGGACCACACGGCATTGAACCCAGGGCTGGAGAACCCAACGTCCACATCTGTGCTTCCCGAGGCCAGAGCAGTGCTTAGCTCCACCTGAGCAACAGTGCTACCGAAGGTCGCCTCACACACTCAGCTTATTTGCCCGGCTTCTGAAGGCTTTGGGGTTTGTGATTTCTGAAGTTTCCATCGTCTGGAAGACATGCCCATGTGCAAAAGGATGGAAGGAAAAGATAACCCCCAGAACGGAAAAAAGTTTTGGCAAATCAGACATGTGCTGAGAAACCTGTTTCTAGAACGTAGAATGAACTGCTACAACTCAATGCCAAAAGGGCACATAATCCAATTTTAAAATGGTCCAAGTTTCTATTTGCCACTTCTCCGAAGAAGATATACAAACGGCCAGTGAGCCCATGAATGACGTTGGACATCGTTAGTCATCCGGGAAGTGCAAATCAAAGCCGCAGCGAGGCACCCCCGCACTCCCACTAGTCCGACTGCACCAATAAAACAGACGGATGGATAAACGCAGTGGGGCCGCGGGCGCAGAGTCGGACCCCTGCGCCCGCTGCTGGGAGTGTGATGTGGCCCCGCTGCTCCGGACAACCATCTGCCAGCTTCTCAGATAAGGACCCACGGGGTCACCCTGTGGCCCAACAACTGAACTCCTAGCTATACACACAAGAAAGAGGAAAACAGACGCCCCCACGAAACCGTGGTCACAAGCATGCACAGCGGCATTATTTGTAATAGCATAGTGGAAGCGACCCGAACATTCGCCAGCAGATAAACAAAATGAAGTGTGTGCGTGCAGGGGGGTGCCGCTCGGCCACGAGAATAGGGGAAGTACTGGCACGAGCTCCAGCAGGCATCGACCTGGAAAACGTGATGTGAAGTGAAGAAGCCATTGCAGGGGACCACAGGGTGGGTGGTCCCACTGGTGTGACATTTCCAAAAGAGACAAACTTCGAAGACAGGGAGGGTACTAGCGGTATCAGGGGTTGGGAAAAATGGGGGTGACTGCAGATTGGGTACGGGGTTTCTTTTTAGGGAGAGAATATTCTAAAGCTGATAGTGGGGAGGGCTATACAACTTTGTGATTATAATAAAAACCACTGAAATGTACACTTTACCTGGGTGAATGGTATGGTGTGTGAATGATATCTCCATAAAACTGTTACACAACTTTTTTAGAAGAGTGGAGGGAGGTGGGAAGGTTGAGGAGGGGCATTGCTAGCAGGGTCTAAGCAGGTAGCTAGGTCTGAGGGGCTTACCCTGATCAGCCCTTAGTTTCTCTGCATTTTAGCAGACTTTATTTAGAAACAAAAGCCAAAAAAACTTCTGTTGAAGTATAACCAGTAGTCTGTTGGAGCCGGTGCAACTGGTCTTCAGCCACAGCACCTGGGTGGCTTGCTTTCAGCCATGGCAGAAAAATTTACACTAAGCAATTGGCAAATGCTACAAACATGGGTGAGAAAGAAGCGAGAGGAGAGAGAGAGAACTGGTTAAACATTCATCAGCACACCACCGTGAACAGCACACACACAGGGAAGTACAGTATCGGAAGTGAGCAGCCCTAGGAATTTTCACAAACTGAAAAACCCTGTGTGACCAGCACCCAGGGAAAGGAATCATAACTGTACCCCTAAAATCACTCTTTGCAGCCTCCACTTCAACTTCCCCTTCGGGTAAACATGGTTCTGTCTTGTAACCACATACGTTACCTATTTGGGTGCATTACAGAGAATCAAAGGTGAATTATTTTGAGTCTGGCTCTTATAACTTGACATGGTTTGTGATATTCATTCATCCATATTGTCGTGGTTGGTTGCAGTGTTCGTTCTCGTTACTGTGGACTTGGTGTGCAGAGTGACCAAATTTACAGCCATTCTACTGTTGATGGACATTTGGGTCGTTTACAGGTTTAGACTACCATATGTATCATGGACACTCTAGCACATTCTTTTGGTCTATCCACTCACATTCCGACCTGGGAGTCTGTGGGTGGAGGCATGCATGTGGTCAGGAGCTTAACAGAGTCTCGGCCAACTTCACTTGGCTCTGTTCCTGTTCTGCCTCCTCTCCGACACCCTTAACTTCCTCATCCTTCCTTACAAGCTGGCTCCCCAACCTGGCACTTTCCACGTTGTCGCAGACCCAAAAAGTGAGAACGTGGACGCCAGGCCCACAGCACGAGTCTGGGAGGGAAAGCAGGACAGCCTGGGTGTACCTGCTGCTCTGAGGGCCCCAGTGCTTTCTTAGAGCGGCAGGGACAGGATGAGCTCCAGCTAGGGAAGGGGCTGCCTGGTACCCGGAGCTGGAGCAGGCCAGGGAGTCCTGGGGTCTGAGTTTTCCAAGTGGTTCCAGCTGAGCAGGAACTACGCTTGTGCATTCATACAATGTGTTCTTGTGAATCTGGGTTCTGCAGCTCCATAAAAAGAGGCCCATTGTCCAGACGCCTGTTTACTGGGCGGGAGTCGGCATTGTTTAGTACAAGTGGGCAGAGCTGGTGGGGACCTGAGGCTCCAGCTTTGACCTTCGGTTGGGTGGGTGCTTCCCATGCTAGCCTCGCCCCTTTCCAACAGCCAGTGCTCTTCTAGATACTTCTATCAGGTTTCCTGTGATCACCAATAGCATGTCGAGCATTAAGTAGAATGCAGTCTGATTTCTCACTTGTCACCAGGGAAGGTGACGTTCAAAGTTCCTATCATTTTTGAGAGGACGAGTGCCAATACTTATTCTGTGCTACCACCAGTGAAGTGCCTCATTGTTACTTGTTACATGACTTCTATGACATCAGCACTACCATTATCCCACTTGAGCAGAGGAAGAAACTGAGGCCTGAAGAGATTAAGGCTCCATGTCCGTGTTTTTCTGGTTCCCACTCTTGAGTCCACCTCCCCCCATTCTGTCCTCTGGGCCCAGGTAACACATGGCCATGACCGGCCAAGCCAGGCCCCATAGTTGTCACCTTTAAGGATGGACAGAAGCTGCGCTGCAGATGATGGGGACCCTGGGCCCTGCAGGCTGGCTCACACTTGCCGAGGAAGCCAGGAGCTGAGCCCAGGAAGATGCACATCTGGTTTCTTAGGGATGGGCACATAGAGCTTGGCCAGTGAGGGAGCCGTGCTGTATCTGCAAGGCCACAGTCCGAGCTCCGTGGTGCCTGCAGGGGAACTGGAGGCTCGGGGAGTTTAGCAGCAGCCCCAGGTCATACAGGGAGGGGCCGGTCATAAGGCCTCTCAATACCTGTCTGCTGGACACATTTACTGGTAAGTGGTGCAGGCAGGGGTGGGCTAGTTCTGCTAAACTCCAAATCCTGTGTCTTTGTCATTGCACCCTGACAGAGCAGGAAAGTGGCAGCTGGAGGTGTGTAGGAGCTGAACCATAAGGAGGGGCTTCACCATTATTAGAAGGGGCCACTGTGCAGAGGTCCTGGACTCTGGGTTACCCACCTTTTGGGTCAATTCTAGATTCTTAGGAGCTGAGCAGTGGTCTAGGACAGATCTGTGCCTTCGGCGTTGCATGCCAAATGCAGATTCTTAGGACCCTCTGAGGCTCCAGGGACAGGGCCCAGGACTCTGGTTTTAATATCAAGTGATGCCGACCAAATCGGAAAGCCTGGCCTTCATGTAGTTTCAGGCCAGTGTGCAGATGACAGATTTGCCATCTCTTGTCCTCAAATCTGCTTGGACCTATAAAGCAACATTTTAAATTCTGTCCCCAAAAGTGTGAAGCCGAACAAGGTTTGTCCCCTGGAGGTTTTGCAGAAGGTCACAGGTTTGGCCTTGGAGCCTCTGACTAGGGTTTGCTGTGTGGCAAGATCTTTGCAAAACAGCTGTGTTTATCTGAGCTTAATTCCTGTTTTCAGGGGCTTAAGTGCCTAATGGACGTTCACTCGCTCACTGCTCCCTCCTGGTCACATTCTGCAGGCAGCTAGAGACCCCGGGAGCCAGCTCAACCTCTGGTTTACACCCCGCCCCCGACCCAGGAAGCAGAGCAGAGTCCAGGACACAGTCTTGGCGGGCCCTGCTGGCTGATGCCACACCTTCCCTGAATGGGCACCGTCACCTCATTCCACGGTTTACACTCCCTAGCCGGCTGACCTGGCTGTAGGAGGCCTTGACTCAGTTTCTCTTCGGAAAGGGCAGCAGGGAACACAGTGGCAGCAGCGGCAGCCCAGGGTCATAGCTGGGAGCCACTTGGGCCCTGACCTCAGCGTTCACGCCCGGGCTTGGCCCTTCACGAGCAACTTTGGGCAAATTACCTCTTAACTTCTCTGTTCCCCAGACTGTGAAGTGGGGGAGACGAGAGCTCTACTGCATAGTGTTATCCACAAATGCGAACACGCTGCATACCCTTTCCTCCCAGGTGAGCCCCACAGCCATGCTACTTCACCGTCCCCCTCCTCGGCCTGCGGCCTCCTCAGGGACAGAGTGGAGAACGATCCTCGCAACCACAGGCCTGGCTCTGTCTTAAGAGAACGTTTGGGGTTATGTAAGACGGCTGAGCTGACCTCACCTTCACTCCAGGCTGTGGGCCGCAGAGCGCAGACCGCATGCGGAGGGCAGGCTGAACGCATCTGCTCCATCCGTCCCTGAGGGGCTGGGGGCACATCCTCAGTCAGGCACCCCTGCTGGAGAGGTGAGCCCACAGGCTCCGAAGTACCCACCTACTGCAGATTCTGGAAATGAGACGGTCATTCAGGACTGATGAGGACACATGGGTGGGGGCAACAGGTGCAGCCACACTAGTGATTAGCACCCGCCCTGCCACACATACACCCAAACCCTGGGAGTTGGGGAGGGGGACGCGGGCCAGGGAAGGGAGAAAGCAGCAGGGTGGGGGGGAAGGCTGTCACCTAGGCTGGAGAGGCCTGGGCTCACACTGCCGCCATGACTTAGGGCGACCTGGAGCAAGTCACTTCAGCTCAGAGTAGGATTTCCTCGCCAGAACATGCGCCTCAGGGGGACTTTCACCTTGCAGAGAATGGTACTACATACAGGAAACACAGGCCCGTCCACCGAAGGCCTGAGCCAGGGATCCGGCGCCTCTGGTGGCCCGCATCGGGTGGAGGGCTGTTGGGGCCCAGAGTTCTGGAGGGGGTGCTTCCAATGGGGGGAGGGCAAGTCCATTAATTTCCAAAGACACTGTCCCAGGTTTAAAGCAACGCTGACGTCATATTTGTGATTTTAGATGGAAAAGCTGGCTGCTCCTTGCCTGAGTGAGGCAGATCACTATGTCAGCCTTTCCCAGAAACACCCCAATCGAATCAGTTTCCACACACAAGCCCACCCCCGGCGGCAGCTCCTAGGGTTTGTCCCACCTGGGTGTGAGAACAGGTGTTCCCGTGGGCCCACCTCGTTGAAAGGGAACAGGAGACCAGCACGACAGAATCTTTGATGCTGTTGTCTTGGTCAGCTTTGCACCGCGTTTCTCTCGCAGTTCATCAAAGGCTAGAACCTCGTGCCGGGAACTGTCTTCCGTGCGTGGGCATCCCCACGGTGGCCTTGGAGCCAGAACCAATCGTCTGGACTCCTGACTGGGCTGTTCACTAACCACGGCATCTCCAGCATGGCAATGGGTCTGAGCCTCATTTTCAAGCTCTGGGCGGCGGAGGGCTTGCTACCTCTCACTGGCTTGGTGAGGATGAGAGGATGCAGGCAGACCCTGGCCCCGTTCTGCTCGCCGCAGGGCAGCACCAGCAGGAACAGCCACGTGACAGATATACACGCCCGCCCAGCACGTGGTCGGAGCCAGGCGTTGCCCTAGCGCTCAGGCCCCGCCCTCTTCTTCCGCAGGGCTCACACACACAGGCCAGATGCAGACAGACAGTGTGGAGGTGGGAGGGGGAACGGAGGCGGACCAGAAGGCTGAGGGCCGTGTTTCTAGAGCGAAGGAAACGGACACACACACACAACCCCAGTGCACACGGGAGTCGCAGGGGCGCGTACCATCTGGACCCTTCGGAGCGTGGCCCAGGCAGGTTGCGAGGCTCTCCAAACGGGAGGGGTGGGAACAACTCACAAAATGGCCTGACTTCCGGTGTTTGGGATCAACTGAGAATATGTTTATTTAAAAGGAATTTTAAATATTAAAAAAAGTAGAAATGAACACATACAGTACTGAAAAAACGGTCACATTAAATACATGTGGAATGACGAGTGTACTGATGTTGGAGTGTAACATCCAGATGAGAATTCGGAATTTAGCTAGTGGTGGACAGGCTTCCTATACAACAGGGTGAAGTCCTAGGCAATAAAAAAATAAATAGCAATCGCTGTTCAACAGTAAAATAAGACACACACTATTTGCAGAACATACCTTTCCCCTTTGAGGGAAAAAAAGAACTAATTAGCTATTTTTTCCATAAAGTTCCATACCTTCAAAATACTATATCATGTACAAAAATTGCAGATAGTGGCTCA
Source organism: Micronycteris hirsuta (assembly GCA_004026765.1). NCBI lineage: Eukaryota > Metazoa > Chordata > Mammalia > Chiroptera > Phyllostomidae > Micronycteris > Micronycteris hirsuta. The sequence goes on from PVJI01004060.1 coordinate 88,908, forward strand.
CTGAGTTTAAGGACAATATCAGATTTCAACTCAACCAAGATCAGCAAAGGTATTTATACCTAGTTTTCCTATGTCCCACAGTCAGCTGGGTTAGAGAAAACTCAGATTCCTGATGGAAAACAAAGACAACCCCCCCCCAAAAAAAAGTATTAAAAAATGCATTTAAGTGGCTGCAAAAAGGGATAAAGAACAGACACTGATTCCATGTTGTTTCAGACATCTAGTTTCTGTGATTTTTTTGAGAAACCAGTTTATTTGGAGATCAGCTGAAAATACCATAGGCTGCAAAAGGGAATCGTTTTCTAAATGCAACTTAAAAGACGTCACTGAATGAACCAGGACACTAAGGAACTAGGGATGGCGACTTCCTGTCCTGATGCCCCAGCCCGTGCAGCTGAAATCCTGAGGCTGCAGACTCGGTTGGCCGTGCCCAAGCGGGCCGGCCAGCCCATGCCGTTCTTGCTGTGGGGAGTCACATGTGCCGTGAGGCCGCAGAAGCAACTGCTCGGTCACTTTCCACTAACAGCTGGGAAGATAGGGCACGGGTCTGCCATGCAAGGTTCGTTAACTAGGTGGGCACCCCGAGTTTTCAGTCACCACTCACGCAGAGCTAAATTAATGTCTGCTGGGCGCTGTGACTCTAGCCATGACGGCTTTTCCTAAGGGCTTGGTTGGGAGTTGTGCTTCTGTGAAATGAACGAGTCTCACTCATTGCCAAGATTATCTGCTGAAAAATATTAGTTTTCTGTGTGGTTGCCAACAAAGCAGTGTAAGCAAATAGAATGCCAGAGTGACACAGGAGCCTCAGAATTGGAGCGCAGTCCCAGCGGCGGGGGAGGGAGCCCAATGTATTCTTTTCAAAACTCCGACACGCGCAAAGGGCCGAAACAGGCACAGCGTACGTACTCCACGGTCCAATAGACACACTGGGGTGGAGGGAAAACCGAGAGGGGGGACTCATCGCGGGAAGAGCTTTTTCACAGTGCAATTCACAGCAGCGTCTAAAACCTTGGTTATGAATTGACTTGCAGGGAACACATCTACTGAATGGAGATGGAGATTGGAAAACTTATCTACAACCGGGTTTAAAAAGAGTGGGGAAAAGAGGCTGGTCTCCTTCGGCATCGGGGCCCTACCGTCGGGGAGCTGGGCGCAGGGCTGACTTTCAAATCCGTCATCCTCTCGAGTGATCTTTTCAGGGTTTAATGTGTCAAGAACAGAACTATGAAAATAATTTAAAACTGACGCATGAGATGCTTTAACACATTTGAAGGATGCTAATTCTAAATGTGATATGTAAATCCACGCTCTTGAGAAAGCCAAAGGACTGACTAGAAACAAGTATTGTTGCAACCTTATAATTTCTGCTTTAATGGCAATCCGGTTTAAAAAACGTACAGTTCAACTGACCCATACGGTTCCTTTATAAAAGGCAGACTTCAGGTGAGCTTCTAAACGCATGCATAAGGTAGAGGCTAGTATTTCCTGGCAGTCCTTGGTTCCTGACAGTTGAACTTCACTCACGGGGTTTTAAACTTGTGTCAAAATAGTCACGAAGGCTATGTTATTTTTGCATAATGAGGTAAAATCTCAGGGGTGGGCACTCCTCAGAAGACAGGATAAGTCCACTTGTCTAGACTTGCGTGAGGCTGTGGGCACGGTGAAATGTCACCAGGTTTTGGGGTCGGTGATGACTTTGCGGAAGGAGTAACACTTACGTTTCACGGAGCACTTTCCTGTAATGAATACCAAGGTCGGTGCTGGGGGCTGTAAACGGCGCACACAGACAGCGACAGGCCGACCTGTCGCGGAGCTGAGCGTTTCACCTGGAAAACAGAACCCGCCTCTTTGCTCACGTCGCATTTTCAGTAACACGGTTCAGAATACTGCGTTGTGAGGAACAGAGTCGATGCCCTGCCTTTTGACGGCTGCAGAGACCATTTCTATGGGCAAAGCAGCTCCTCTGCTCTCCTGCTTGCTTAGAAAACAGCACAGAGACGTAAGTGCTGGACGCCAAGGATGGCTTTGGCAAACCAGTACGGCGCGCCGGGCCCCGGGCCCCCCTAATACTGGCAAAGGCAGAAAACAACGGGGTGTTTATTTACAACAAACGCTACAGTCCACTCCTGCGCCCGCCCTCGGGGGTGTCTGCTCCTGCGGCGGCAGCTACGTATATACACGTGTGCACAGGTGACGTGGGGCGGCGGTCTCGTCGAAGGGTGTGGACCATTGCAAGCTCCCGCTTTTTGCTAGTCGGACAGGATGTGAACAAAGGACACTGGGAAGACCCCTCTTCGTTCAGGCTGCCCTTCGATGTGGCCGATCTGTGGGGAGGAAAGGGAGGTGTCAGGCTGGAGGCTCAGGACAGCTGCCCAGTGACAAGCCCGGCGGGGGCGCCGCAGAGCTGGGGGGGGAGGCGGGCTTCCCCTCTGCCACCTGCGGTGACCTGCAGGGCGGAAGACACACCAACGGCCGGGCACCCACAGCGGAGTGGAGGGTGGCCTGGACAGCGTGCCCGGCGCTTTCACGTGGACCTCACTGTGCCCGCACGTCTGCCCCACGAGGGTCCCCGTCTTATTCACGAAGGGGCCTGGAGAGCACGAAGCTGGAGGCGTGCCCGTCAGTGGAAGACAGGCGCCGCGGGATTCCACGCATAGGTGGAATCCAGGGAACACAGCAAACCGGCAGACAAAACAGACACGGAGAACAGACTGACAGCTGTCAGAGGGGAGGGGGCCTGAGGGGCTGGGTGAAAAAGGGGAAAGGACTGAGCAAACCCCCCCAAAAGCCCGACACAGAAACCTGCACAGACGCAGACAGCAGAATGGTGGTCACGAGGAGCGGGGGTGGGGAGGTGGTAGAGGGAAAGGGGGGATGAGCGGCGATGGAAGGAGACATGACTTGGCGTGGCGAATACACCAGTGGGGAAACCAGGAGGCTACCACGCCTCTGTAAACAAACATAGTGAAGTTTGTGCTTGGTCTAAACAAGTGAAAACGGGGCGGTGGCGGGACCGTCCAGGCCCCACGGCCTGCACTGCCTCAGCTGCTGGGCGGCCGGGACAAGCCTGCTAAGCCCCCATCTCTGAAGGGGGTGAAGAGAGCCCTCCGCTCAGGTGTGCAGTGAGACCACACAGGAGCTCTGTCTGCGCAGGCTGCGTGGGCTGTGGGGGGAAAGGGCTGGGGGAAGGGCGCTGTGACAGTTCAAGACCGGCTGTGGCCTATGGCAATCTGACCGTCAGGGGCCGGAGCCTGAGGCCACTGTTTCCTACAAAGAGCTTCTCCTCACATCAGTAGGAGCTGCGTTACAGAGAAGCCCCTAGGGAGAATCTAGCAAACAAAACCGGCACACTGGTTTCCAATGACGAACAGAGAGGAGGTGGCTTTGAGAGCCAGGCCAGGACAGCTGTCATTCCCTCACAAAGTAGCCTCAGCACAGAGGGCGGCTGGAGCACAGCTGTGTGTCCAGCCCACAGCTGGTTCCTTTTTTTTTGCAGGGCTGTGACCTTGGGCGGTCACCCAGGCCGCTGTGCACGGCTTTCTCCTCTGGAAAGTGGAGTTAATGGCGAGACCTGACTCACCCACTCCACGGGGACCTGAGCAGGCGCCAGGCCCATGAGTTTGTAGACAGCCCTGTAAGGCAGGGTGGCTGTGCCCCGTTTCTCAAAGGAGGAAACTGAGGCTGACCGAAGGGGCTGGCTTTACCCAAGGCTACAGAGAACGTGACCACCCGGGGGTTCAAAGTCCCCCTCCCCGCCATGACCGGCTCTCAGACAGGCTCCGAGCCAGGTGCAGGCCCAGCCCTCACCGAGGTTTGGAGCCCTACCGGGCCCTTGCTCGGCCCTCCCTGGCAGAGAGCTGTGATTAAGGACCAGTCGCTGTCCAAGCCCAAAGGACACAGGCCAGAGCTGTTCGCGCATGCACGTGTGTTTCTGAGCATCGGCAGGTCCCGCCGGCCCGGCTGTGAACATGGGTCCCCCCGGGGGCAGAGCTGGCTCCCCCTGGCCATCGCCAAGGGCCCCGATGCCCAGACAGCCACTGTGTGAGACAGTGACGCCTTCCCTGCTGAGACCCAGGCAGCAGGCTCTCACAGAAAAGACGTTTGTATAGATATTCTGGAGGAATGTTCTCCTAAGATCGAACAGGAAGGCATCACACCCCACTGGACGGACGGAGGCCTGCACGTGGATGGGAGATGCAGCCCAGGCCGGGAGCCCTGGCCCCTGGCCTGGGGCAGTGCAGAGGGCCACGAGCACACAGCCCCGGGGACCCAGACTGCCCGCTGACTGGCTGTGCGCCTTGGGCAACGTGCTTTCTGAAGCTTTGGTTTTGCATCTGAAAACCCAGAGAACACCTCTGGCTCACAGGCTGTGGTGAGACAGGAGGGTGGGGGTAAAGCACAGGGAACAGGAATGCTCCTGACCCAGTTTCAAAGCTCCGTGGCTGTTCCTCGAGCAGGTGAGACAGTGACCGAAGACACCGGCCCAAGGGCTGCTGGGAAGTGCCCCCACGGCGAGGGCCTGGCACTCAGGGGCCCGGCCTCCCCACTCTGTGGCGTGTGCAGGGCGCAGCTCGGCGCAGCAGACACGCTGAACAGACCCAGGAGGGCACGCCTGGTGTGTGTACGTACCCACCACTCCTGGTCCTCCTCCCCCGTGACCACGATCACTTCGCCCTCCATGAAGGTCAGCTCGTCGTCGTTGTCCGCCTGGCAGTCGTAAATTGTCTTCACGCGCCGCACCTTATTCTTCCCCTGCAGCACAGAGATAGGGTCTTAGCTGCCAGGATGGAATGGAGGGAAAAAATGGCACACCGAGCTTGGGCCAGTGACGGAAGCTCCGTGAGCCTCAGTTTCCCCGCTGTGATAGGGGGAGCACGTCAGCCCTGCGCTCCATGTTCTGTGACATCGCAAGACACACAGTCCCTGCCCCTTCCTCTGGCATCACGGCAGAGCCCGGCACGGGGAACAGGTGCCCCCCATTATTTCGTGGGGAAGCAAACAACAGGGGCAGGGAGGAAGCAGCTCCACCAGATGCGGAGCGTGGGGCCCGTGCCCAGCCCCCACAGCCACCGGCTTCTGCACCGAACGCGTACGCGCACACACACTCTCTAGCCGGCACGCGACGCGCCCGTCAGCATGAGCTGCCTAACAGGGCAGCGGCAGCTGGGCGGGGGGAAGGCGACAAGCAATTTCCCCCAAAGTTTTAAATTTCAACCCATGTGACTTGGGCTCTTATTTGTTGAACTTCTAGTTCTTTGCAAACAGAAGATGGAAATAGGGAAATGACCTTCTAGAGGCTGTTCTGGGTGCCCGACTCAGTAAATATCAGTAAAAAAAGAGCAAGCCACAGCTCTAAGTATCTTGGGTCCAGCACCTTTTCCTCTCGGTCCCTCCTGGCTGCAGCTCATCCCCGGGCTGGTGTATGGGGCCCGTGGAGCCGGTGGGACTGGGCCTGTGGCAAAGATGTCCTTGCAGTGCCGGCTCGGCGGGCCACCAAGAAGTCCCCAGTGACTACTTACAATGGGAGGACTCTGTGAGATCACAGAACACCCGGAAATCTGCACCCGTCAAGGCCACGGTGGCACCTGGGGCCCCGGGAGTTGCCCTCATGAAGAGCGGAGGCCCCCCCCCCACACGGATGTGTCATCTCTAACCTGGGGAAGCGCGGGTTTCTGCGTTCCCCGCCCCAGTGCTAAAGCGCCCCTTGAATCACAATGCTGTTTCCCAATGCGCCCTGAGCTGTCGTGCACTGTGGTAGGTCTTCGGGTCAAGCCCCCCAGCCCCACCCAGGAACTGTGCTCCTCAACCTGGGGGCTCAGCGTCCCTGTCGGGGTGCAGCCCTGAGCAGGACGGACAGCATGCATGCACCTTTCTAGAATACCACTTACCCCTCAAAAAAAAAGATTTTAGGGAAAAAAGCATTTTTATATGAAAATATAGTTGCTGTATTAAAGAGCAGAAAGCATTTCATGAAAAGTATGAAATGTGAGACTTCGGCCCAGTCCCGTCTCCGTGCGTCCCCAGGAGGCAGCGGGCGCCTGCGGGCGAGGTTCCCGGGGGCCCTGGGAGGGGGCCGCTCTCCTGTGACCTGGGAGGGCAGCCTCGTCCTCCCGCTTCCTGTGTCCGAGTGCCCGCTCGCTGAGTGTTTCCCAGGTGCCAGCTAAGTGTGTTTAATCACCCACGAGCCCAGTTCTGGTATCAGCCCCTTTCTGTACACGAGGAAACTGAGGCTCAGAGAAGGTGACTGGCCAAGGTCACAGTCACAGCCGGCACTTCGGGCAGGTTCGGAGCAGACTCACGACAGGCAGGCCCTGCTCCGGCACTACATGGACCCCGAGCTGTCACGTGAGCAAGCTCCTGCTTTTCCTGTAAGAGTTGTCTGCCCCCCGCCCCGCAACCTCCTCCCCCAGCCCCCCAGCCCTGGTTTCAGAGTCGGGCAGAGTTCGCAAGAGCCTGCATGCACCCACCGTGTTGATCTTCCTGGGCAGCGGGACGGGCGTCTCTGGCAGAGTGGGCGTCAGGTCGTTGGCGTCCTCGGAAGCTTGCTTTTGGACAGCGTCTCGGGCGGGCACATTTGGGGAGAGATCCACTGGGTGTGACTTCGAGGCCACATCAGAGGGCGGCTGAGCCTTGGGCGAGATGTCTCCCGGCTGGGATTTCGCCAGCAGGTCGGTCAGCTGTGGCTTGGGAGGCAGGTCCTTCATCTGTGGCTTGGGAGGTAAGTCTGAGAGCTGGGGTTTCGGTGGCAGGTCGCCCAGCTGTGGCTTGGGGGGCAGTTCTCCTGGCTTAGGTGGCAAATCTCCAATTTGGGGTTTGGGAGCCAGGTCGGCGGGCTTCGGGGGCAGGTCCCCCGGTGGTGGCTTTTGTGGCAAGTCTGCCAGCTGTGACGATTTCTGGACAATTTCAGGTGGGATGTTGGCTTTGTCTAGGGAGAGATGATGGCTGGTTTCCGTCTTCCGCAGTGCCACTGTGGGGAGCAACCACAGAGAGGGAGGTCACGGACGGAAGAGGTGGCAGGGAAGCGCTGCTTCCTCCTGCTGGTCACCTTGAGGAGAACCGACCGAACACCTGACGTGAGCACCTGGACCCGGGGAGCTCGGGGCCGACATGGGCGCATGTGGCCCATTTGTACACAGAAAAGCTGGGAGCCTGGAAGGCACACATTACAACCCACGATTTTATGCCTCAGTTACATAAGGAAAGGATGTCCAAACTAATCCACAATTTAAGAACCCACAACTATAAACATAATACAGAATCAAGAAAACTGCAAGTACAGAGCTGCAAGTTTTCCAGAAGGCTATCACCTAACTGTAGCCATTTTAACTATTTTGGTATTTTTCCTTTTTGACTTTTTCATGTATTTCCATAGACAAAACTTTATCTATGTACCGTTTTGGCAACAGTATTCGCCATGTTAATAAAAATTCTTTAGTATCAAGGTTTCTCCTCTCGCCACCCGCACTGTCCCTTTGGTTATGTTTTGGTGACACAGGTACACGTTGCTCGTGAATATAAATGGGACTACAACATGTACCTTGTCTGCAACTTTATTTTCCTATTTAGTATGTTTCGGTGCGCTCCTAAGTCAGTCCCTCCTTCTTCTCCTCGATGCCGGGCTATGCACCGCTCCACGGCCCGGGGCCCGATGCCGCAGCGGACCCCCGAAACCACAGCGCCCTGCGCGGCTCTCTCCAGTAGAACTCAGGACACTTACTGGGTCCCACTTACTTTCTAGCTGTGTGACCCAGAGCAATTACACAACCTCTCTGTCACTCACCTTCCTCACCTCTAAAACGTGCCTTACTGTATGTAAAGAACTGGCCGACAGGACCTGGCGGGCCCCAAGTAGTGAGAAGGTTCTTGCTGTTTCTGTCAGACAGGGTCCTTTGAGGACAGGATTCACGTTCTCACTCATTCTCGGGGCTCTGGCTCCCGGCACAGGGGCCAGTCACACAGGGCTCGGCAAGAAAACAGCTGACTAAGCACACTGAGTGAGAGTCAGACAAAGCAAAACTGTCATCCTGAAAATCCAACATAGTCCGAAAGGTATTCTTAAAGTTAAAAAAAAATGAAGATAAATCGCACTGCTGTAAATTGTCACGAGCCGTACTGCGGCTGTGCCCATCCACGGCCTGCCAAGCCCCGTCCTGTCCCAAGGAACTCAAATTCAAGGGCACCCCACGCATAGGCTGGACCTTGAGCTTGAGCTGATTTGGCTCGATGAGCAGAAGTCTGAGGCAAGGAGTGATGGGGGCAAACCCGGGGGATCCCCCAAGGCAGTCTGCCTGGAAAGCCTTGCTGTGAGTCACACTTCTGGGGGAACACAAACCGTGAGGAAGTGCTGGGCAGCCATAACCCTCAAAATATGCAACTCTGATCCTACACATTTCGCCTAAACAAGGTGTCAAAGCCAGGCCCTGAGATGTCTGTGCTAGGATGCTCGTTGAGCACAGCACCATCTCCATGAGGAAAAAGAGAAGCGGACGGTGCTCACTGAGTAACAGCGACTGCTTGACGTGGCGTGGTGCCAGACGATGGAATACTATGCGGCCAGCAAAAGCCATCCTGTTATGTAATTAGCATCATGGAAAATGTTCCTGATTTATCCTGTGAAAAAACTGGCATAAATGGGAACTTAAAAAAGTATAAACCGGAGAGTAAAAGGAGAGATCCACTCATTTATCCTGGTGGGAAGACTTCAAGTGATTTGCATCTTCTTCTTTTTCCTTCTATTTTTCAAATCTTCTAGAATGAACGTCTATCACTTTTATAATGAGAAATGAAGTAAGAAAAGAGATAGTCTCTTCTCACGGAGAGCCTCCAGCCTTTGCCATTTTACTTCCCAGCCGGGTTTGGGTTCTCCCCACTCCCACGAAACTCCTCCCTGGCCTGCACGCACTCTGAAGGGCAGGCAAGCACACTTTCCCTGCGGCTGGACTACACAGCATCCTGCTGGGGGAGGGCCGCTGTCACGGAGGCTGCTGCTGGGCCTTAGCTGCAAGGCCGAGCGGGACCTCCCCCAGACTGCGCTTCCCCACCACACCCAGCCCCTGGGAGCCGGGCCCAGCGCTGGTCAAGGGAGCAGACGCCAGCACAGGGCAGCACTGGGAGGGAGGCAGGCTGGGGGGTGGGGGCGGGGAGGATTCAGAGGGGATGTGAGCTGCACAGGTGGATGGAGGGGCCCGTGATCAACGGTGACCCCATGGGCTGGATGGCGCAGACTCTGGAGAAGCGGTAACACGGCTGTGAAACCGGGTTCCAGTTTGTGAGATCAGGCAGCCCCTCGGGCAGAGGTTAAAAGCAAAAGCTCCGTGACTTTAGATACGGACTCCGTAAACCCTGGGGAAGGTTTCCTTTGCATTCTGCAGAGATGCACGCAGCCGCCTGGGACTCCCCTGGTCTTCCTGCACCGGAGCCAGGCCCGACCAGTCCATGCCCCTCTGAAGATGCCAGCTGGCTGAGAGACCTTGGGAGAGTGCTGAATTCCAGCTTCCCACCACGCACCCCTAGTTTGGCTTCTGGGGTCAAACGTCTCACTGCTGGCACGAAACCCATGGAACAGCCCCAAGCTCCTCTGGGTCTCCATCTGCACTTAGAGGGGGCCCAGCTGGCCTTGTGGGCCTACGTGAGGGTGGATGGAGGGAACCAAATGTCCCCGCACTGCACCAAAAGGATGGGCACTGTCATTTCTGCTTGGTAGGAAAGATGGACAGTTCGGTCTTACCAATGCCAAGCTCAGCCAGAATCACAGATCCGGTCAGAGCGCGGAGCGTCAGCCTGGCCAAGCAGCAGCTTCAGGGACACCACCCTCTCCCACTCGGCAAGTACACGCGTCTCCACTTCGCACGACACATGCCACCCCCGGAGCCCACCAGCTCGGGTGTGGGGAAGCAGGACCCCCTTGGTCCTGTCGGAACCTCGGGAAGTGGGCATCCTCGTCCCACGTGCAGGAGGGGAATCGGAGGCTTGGGGCATCTCCTGGGCCCTGCCTGGCCACACGGCTGGGAAGTGGGAGGGTGGAACTGGCTCCCGTCTCTGCTTAGCTTTGTGAAGGAGAAGACGTGGGCTCTGGGGAGTCTAATGAGGTGTCTTTTGAAAGAGTACTGTACTTTCTTAGGGAAAATGAGGTGCTTTGCTGAACAAAAAAATCTGAGATTATCAGTATGTTCTTCATTGAATACACTTATTGGGCATTCCCTTCACGCCAGGTGCCGCTCCAGGCATCTGTGACCAAGACAGACGGCACCAAAAAAGAGAAAGCTTACCTTTCTGAGGTAGTTTAGGGAGAACTCTTGGACCAAGTGCAGTCTTCGCAGAACCGGTGCTAATTGATAAATAGAAATCATTTAGGACCAAAAAGTGCCATAATATCAGCAGTGATCAATTATTCAAGGAAATCCCAGGTGTTTACTGAACGACCTAAAAACGTTGCAACGTTTCTTTAGCTGAAGGTCACAGTCTCTCTCCCGTAACCGCCAGTGTGCCTGCCTGGGGAGGGGAGCAGAAGGGTGTTTCTGCGGGACTCAGGCCACGCTTCCTCCTTGAGAGACCTCGGCCCAGGGCCGGTGACATCTGTGGAAGCACTTGGCACAAGAGACCGTGTCCCCAGTGTGGCACAGAGAAGTACCTCATCTCACGCGACCATACAGTATGACCCTCGCCACCTTGCAGATGAGGCGACTGCAGTGACAGGCACAAGGTCCCGAGGCTGGTCAGGGGTGGACACGGGAATTCAGACCCAGCTCTGTTGGACTCCAGAGCCCTCGTGTCCTCCGAAGGGAACAGCTGGGGTGTCAGGCCGCCACGTCTCTGCGCTTTGTCTCCTCTGGGAGGACGTGTAAGTGAGCAGGGAACAGGCCCAGGTCCCCGGGACAGACATCTGCCAGTGCGTTAACCCCCGCACCTTGCCACCACTGAAATGCCAGCGCTACAGGCGGCGTCTGTGGTATTTGTTGGAACCCACTGTTCCCCTCTAACAAGAAGCTACAACTACCCTCGGGACCCGGGCCGCTGAAGACCCCAAAGCAACGGCAGCCAAGTGCCCGAGTCTATCTGCCAAGAGCTCTCTACAATAACTCGCTTCTCCTTTTCTGTCCTTCCTTCTATCCATGAGAACTGGCTGTCTTCCCTTCTATCCTAATTGCATTTAAAAGAACAGGGAAAGCCAGACCAGCCAAACAGAAACCGAGTCAAGGAGAGGAGGACATGCCCGTCTTCTTCCACCCCGGCCCGCGCGTCGCCCTTGGTCTCAGCCCCTCCCGGCTCCCGGGGTCCTGCCTGCCTTTGGGAGGATCACGCTGCTGGTGAGACAGAGCCGCTACCGGAGCGGAAATGGTAAATGCCAAAGGTTTTATTTTTTATTTTTGAATTTTTTAAAAAAGATTATGTTTAATTTTAAAGAGAAGAGAGGGGAAGAAGAAAGAGAGGAAGAGAAACATCGACATGAGAGAGAACACTGATTGGTTGGTTCTCTGTACGCACTCTGACCAGGGACTGAACCCACAACACGGGGACATGCCCTGACGGGGAAAAACGGTCGGCCTTTCGCCTCGCGGGACAGCGCCCAACCAACCGAGCCACACTGGCCAGGGCGATGCCAAAGGGTTTTGCTTCAGACTTTTTTGGACTGCTTTTCTAAGGTCCTGCCAGGCAGGGTGCCAGGGAAGGAACTTGGGGACAGGCAGCCTGAAGAGCCAGGGGTTTGAATTTGGCGCTGAGAACTGCCACCGCTTAACCTCGTGGGCTGCCGCTCACGTGCGACAGTGAGCGCAGGACGGGGGGTGGGGGGTGCTGTATGACTGAGGGGGCGCTCTGTACAGGCTACGTAAGATGTGGCATTCAGAGAAATGAGGATTTTTGCTTTCCCAAAAAATCTTGGACAAACTCTGGAAGGCAATGCCCATATACCCCAGCTGACTCTTTCTCTCTGAGGTTCCGGGTCTGGAAGTGGCTCTTCATGTCCTTATCTCAGCTCGACCTCTAGAGGAAACCCTCTGCATCGGGGCTGGATGTATGCTGCCCACCGAAGACGTTCCCAAGTCCCCGTCTCAGTGACAGGAGAGGAAACAGAAATGCCGCTCCTAGCCGAGTCAGAAAAACTCAGCACCAGGGAACTTGGAAAGTCACATTTTATATCTGAAAATCTCTGGATTGTCGGATCTTACCGAGGGCTAGCTTTTCATTCCCAAGGCTGCAAAATGGAGCCAGGGGGGAAAGGAACAAAACAAAATGACTTAATTAAAAAAATTAAAAATTAAAACCTCTTTCCGACAGACTGTGTGATTCCAGGACGTGAGGTTCGGGCCCACCTGGAGCCCAGGTGAAGGAGAGTGGCCCACACACAAGCTCGGTCTGCAGAGCCTCCAGGCCCGTGACAAGGGACGCGGCTGGCGGGCCACACTTGGAGCAGATTGCCGCTAAAACCCGTTTCTGTAATTCTGTTCATCACAACTACCCACACAGTAGGACAGAGGTGGCTTACCTTGACTGCTGAGAAAGTCCCTCAAACTTGTTTGCAGTCTTGCTTGATGATGTTGGACCCATATCATTACCTACAGGGAAAATCAAACGTAAAAAATCATGCCCTGAGAAGGGGAAGTGGAATCGGGGACACAGGGTTGGGCAGACAGGCCCCCCAGGTTCCAGCATTTAAAAGACTGGAGCCAGAAGAGTCCCGGGCCAGGAGAGCCCAGACTCAGAAAAAACACACAACCATGGCGGGTGCATGTGCAGACGCGGCTCAGCGGGGTGGTGGCAGCTGGCCGACTGCGGGACAAGGCCCTCAGTCACTTTACTCACTCATCATTCACTCAAACATGAACATTTATTAAGCACCTACTATGTGCCGGGCATGAGCACATAGCAAGATGCACAGAAGCAAATAAAACACCACTGCTCTGGCAGAGTTTACGCTCTGGCCAGGGAGACGGACATTACAAACCACACGGGTGCCGCGGGATGAGCTGGGTGCTGCAAGAAGAGACAGCGTCCAAACCGGCCTGGGGGGAGGGCAGGGGCGGTCGTCTTCGGGAGAGGTGGCCCCCGAAAAGCGCAGCGCGTTCTAACGGAGCAGCACCAGAACCAGCCCGTGCGCTCTGCCCAGAAGGCGGGGAGGCTGGCTGCAGTAAAAGTGGCTCCTCTGTGACCCACTCCATGCGGGGGGAGCACAAGGCATCCCCGGCCAGGCCGCCGGGCACCCAGGAGGAACCCTGGGAGCCTGCAGCTGTCACTGGGCTCTAGTCCACTTCATTGCTCTGGAAGCCCGGGTGTCCTCCTTCGGCACAGCCCTCTGCTACCCTGCCTGGACGCCCATGATCGCTCCTGGGAGGCACTGGGAAGGGGCTGGGTGGGGCGGACAGGGCTGAGCTCGCTCCCCGCCTGGGGTGCCTGCTCCAGGGGCCCGATGCTCTTCTTCCTCACAGCGACGTGAGGACCTAGCATCGCCCGCATTTGAGAGACAAGGAAACAAGGTCAAGCGAGCGAATGGCTCCAGGTCCCATGGCTTGATGCTGCACCTGAACATCCCGGCCACACGTCTGGGTGCTTTTCCTGACCCACTGCAAGTCCCCAGAAGTAACATTGACAAAGGCAACCACTGTTTATTCAGCACTTACTCCAGCAACTACGTTCATGAGACTCATAGAAATTATCACCTACATGCAGAGAAGTTGAGTCAAGCCCAAGGTCAAGTAGCTGGTAAGGGTCAGAGCTGGGACACAAAGCCGAGCAGCCCACCTGCAGCATCTGCACTAAAGCACCACAGCCTATCACCTCGCGTCCCTCGAACTCACCGGGCAGGGAGAGGCTGGCAGAGTGCGAGGATGGGCTCCTGGACAGAATGTTCTCTGGCTACTCACGGCAACTCTCCGCCCTCCAAAGGCATGTGTTGCTGTCTCTCTAACTTAGCCCTTCTGTTCCCTCTCCCTTCAATACCCATCCCCTCCCACTAGTGCTAAATTCTCATGTGACCTTCAAAGAACATCTCCAAAGCCATTTCTGAGATTTCTTCCCCAGCCGGACTCGACGGCTCCCTGGTTCTTGAGTGCGTGCACCCACTGGTCCCAGAAGAGTGGCTCAGGCTGCAGATGCAGGAGCCAGACAGGCCCGGTTTGGCAGTCCAGCCGTACCACCAACCAGCGTGTATGCGTCTGGACTCTATGGAGCCTCAGCCCCCATGTGTAAGGTGGGAACGACAGTCCCACCCCACTAGATGCGTATGGACATCACAAGAGAGAAACTCTGCAGGGTGGAGCACAGTGCTGGACCCCAGGGAGCCCGACGCAGTGTACTCGGCATCAGTCATAGTTCTTTGATGTGGAATGTAAAGACATGCGTCACTTGATGAGTGCGCATCCCAGAGATAGGGAATCTGCCCTATCCATCTCAAAACCCAACTTTCTAGCCAGTGCCTGGCATGGGCAGCCGCTCGGTAGCCGCTGAATGCAGACAGGAGCAGCAGTGCCAACTCTGCCGTCTGCTTCACTTCTCACACACCTGGGCAGGGTGGGGAGGCGCCGGTGGCCTTGCAGAAAGGAACCTCCTCGTGTTCCCAGGGCGCCAAAGGCCGCCTGCCATGCCCGGGAGGAAAGTGTGGTTTAGGAAAATTTCTGAGAATAGAATAGCATTAGAGGGAGGAGCAAAAACACAGAAGCAGCTCAATCCTTTTTTCTCTCTGTGCAGTTTGGAAAAGGACCTAGTATAACATACAGATGTGTTGAAAGAGAGCTGCAGACAGACGCTGGGCAGGCAACGGAAAGCTGTGGCCACTCGCTTCAGCTCAGAAGCTGGGGGCCAAGGGTCTGTGGGGAGACAGGCAGGCACTGGCCCAGTGCGACTGGCACAGAGGCTTCTGGAGTAGCCGAGTTCCAACACCAGTTCTCAAGTCCCTGGACTCGCGATATGACATGAATCGTCGGTCAGCACTGGTCTTTGAAATCGTCGTCAGTGAACCAGGGACGACAACTGTCCCCGTCGGACAGGATGGCTGTGACGGCTGAACAATGTGTGAACAAGTGACCGGCCTCTGGCGGCAGAGGCCATTATCATTTCTACGACTGCTTGCAAAATGGGGTTTGGGTCCGGGGAGCGAACATGAAAATGTTGGGCAGGCCAAAAAGTCCGTGTAGTTTTTTCCCTACGATGGCTCTGGTAGTGCTTACTTGTCTTGAACTTCATTTGAAACAATTTTGTTACATTGTGACAGCTGTCCTATCAGCGTGCATGTAAAAAAAACTTATCAAAATTGGTGAATTTTTGTGAGGCCATTTTTTAAATATTGAAGATGGAAGAAAATAAGCAACATTTTCGGGCACGTTATGCTTTATTATTTCAAGAAAGGTAAAAACACAACTGAAACGCAAAAAGAGATTTATGCAGTGTGTGGAGAAGGTGCTGTGACTGATCGAACGTGTTGAAAGTGGTTTGTGAAGCTTCTTGGTACTATTGACATCTTGGTCACATAATTCTCTGCTGTGGGGCTGTCTGATGCACTGGAAGATGTTCAGCAGCACCCCTGGCCTCTACTCACTAGAAGACAACAGTGGGAGACAGCCGACATACTCAAAAGATCCAAATCAATCAAGTTATTGGTGAAAATAAAAAATGTGTCTTTTATTTTACAGAAAAAACTAAACGGATTTTTTGGCCAACCCAACATATTGGGAAATCCAAAAAAAGGGAAGAATAAGGAAATTTCTAACCAAAGGCTCTTGTAGAAGCCAATACAACTTCCAATACACAGGTATGCATGCCTCAGATCAGACATCTTAAATATTGAGCCTTTTTACCTTAAGTTCTAGCCTTGAAATATGAGAAGTGAATCAAATTTTTCATCCATTATTTACTCTACAGCATTAAAGAAAAGATCATAAAACTTCAAGTCCCAGTGGCCAAACTAAGGAATGTAAGTGATTTCCAGAGGTCACTTAGCCAAGACTGGTAGACACCAGTCTTGGGTTTCTAGAATGTTCGCTCAGTGCACGTACAGTTTCCTACACCGGGAACCACAGGTAATTCTCTGAATTCTTGCCGGAGGATGGAGGTCCCGGGGAGATGCTCTCAGGTATTAAGTACCCGCCTCTCAAGTGTGAGAAGAGGGTTAATCACACGCCTCCACAAACTGATAATCGGTTTTTTCTTTGCTCCTGCCTGTAAGAACCTCAGCATCACGCTGGTAGTCTGTTTTTAGCCACTGTTTGTAACTGTATGTTACATATTTTGTGATGAGATCACACTCTTGGACTTCGTTACTTTGCTACCTATATTCTCCTTTTGACCTCATTTCCTTATTAACTTTATTTAAATTGTGTTAAAATGTGTTGGTCTGTTAAAAGTAGGTGATAAGCAAATTATTTTATCCCCAAAGGTGAGATTTAATGGCATGCCACTTCAAAGATCAAAGTCCCCACAAAACCCAGATCTGCCCAGAGGCCTGTTTGTTTCCTTTCCCCAGAAGGCCGTCTTGGCTGCTCCCCGAGACAGATGGCGTGGGGCTTCAGGAATGTGATGCAGGGGCTATTTTGGGGGCTGCGGACACTGTGGTTCTGGCAGGGAGATGGCCTGGAGCGGCCCTCCCCGCACACCAGGGCTCCACACTGCAGATGGACAGGGAGCCGCAGCCAGGCAGAGAGTGCCGACCTGCTGGGCCACCTCCTCCCGTCTCCGCTTCATGGAGAGAGACACCAGCGTGGAGACAGGGATGGCCTGGAGCTGCGCCGTGCAGAACGCTGCAGGCCAGAGGGTGGGGTGCGCAGGCTCCCCACTGCCCAGCCGGGAGAAACTGGGCAGCTGGTGTTAACCTTCCTGAGTCCTGTGTTTCCTACCAGGCGGATGTGGTTAAGAATTAGATAAGTACTGTTAGCCAGCCTGTTTTATAGCTGGAGAAACTGAGGTATGAAACAATTCAAAGATACTTGCTGAAAGCCCAGGGTGGAGCTGGTTTAGAATCTAGGCTTGTGACACAGGGGCCACACGGGAGCACGCTGCTCCACGGGGACAGGCACCGCACGCGCATGCCCTGGGAAGGCGTTCACGATGCGCGGGGCAAGTCCGAGAGGCAACCAGAACCACCGTGACAGTCCTGGGCCACAGGGAACAGAGGGGGGTGGGGGTGGTGGCCGCACTGGGAATGGCCTGTGCAGCAGATCCCTGGACAGCAGACTGGAGAGACGACTGAGCATGAACACGCACAGGGAGAGCATTCTAGGTTGAGGTCACAGAGTGAGCAGAGGTGCGGCCGGATCTTAGGGGGAAGAATGCAGTTTGGGAACCTGGGGCACAAGATGACAGGCGGGTCCTATTTCAGGGGTCAGCAGGTGAGGCCCGGGCAGAGCCGGGGGCTGTGCCTGGACCACTTCTCATACGTGGTGCTGATAGGACGGGGGTTCAGGAGGTCAAGGAGCACGGGGGATGGGGCTGCAGGGAAGCTGCAGGCATCAGGTGTTGCCCAGGGCCTGCTGCCTGGAGGGCTGTGTTCTCACCCAGTCTGGCCCCCGCCTCCGGCCTCTGGAACGACACCAGTGGTAGACAGATGGGGACAGAACCGAGCAGCGGTCGTCCGACAGAAAGCACAAGGACCAGGATCAGGATGACACGACCTGCCCGCGGAGAGGTCCAGCTGCGTGTGCCCATGCCTGCCACGGCTGTGTCTGCCTGGGGATGCCTCTGGTGTGTGTCATACGCGTGCACACGCCTCAACACAGGCATGGCCCTCATCACCCCAGAGTTACCGTGTGGGGCTGTCTGAGCGATCACCAGAGTCAGTGACGTGGACGGCTGTCAGTCTGGATGCAGACAGGCTTTGAGTTTTGTCCCTGAGGCTCGAGCTGGGGAGAGGGCCCAGCAGACGGCTCAGTGCCCACGGCTTCGAGAGGCTTGAATGCTCCCGGCTGGTGGCACTCACTCACTCTCAGAAAGTGGCAGCTCCGTTTAGAGAAAAATGCCCTTTATCCACAAAAATTCAAACACCAAACCAAACACACAAAAACACACCAGCTGCTAGTCCGACTGCTGAGGGACGTGAGAGAGAGCTAAGAAAGCGAGGATGCTGAAGCCAGGAAACAGAACTGGGGTCAGTGCCACTGTGGACGGGTGGCGTCTGCGAGGGGAACAGGGGCACTGCAGACCTGTCACAGAAACAAAGACCGATTAAATGGAAGAACCGACGCTGAGCCAAATCTGAGGAGAAGGCTATATAACCTGTGCTACGAAAGTCTGCACAGGAAGCCCGTGACCGTCCACGGAATGTCATTCGGGGAACTGTCCCTTGGGATGAAATCGGGGACTGCGGAAGGCCCTGGAGCGCAGCCTCTCAAAACGCCAGGACCACCGGTGTTGACTTGCCAGCGTGGCACCCTCCGCTTCCTCCCTGGCTCTCCTCAGTGGGGAGCCAGTCCCCGGACACCCGCGGCCTACGCCGCCTGATCTGCGGAGCCTTCTCGTGCAGGTCCCCGTGGTATCTGGTGGACATATTGACTCCCAGAAGAAGGACGTTCGCCTGACTCTCTCTCCTCAGTGGCCCCCGCACCAGCCCCGAGCCCCACGTGGGTGTGGACGTCCCAACAACAGGCACCTGAGGATGCTGAGGGACCACACGCACAGACACAGTTGCACACACGCTCAGGGATCTGCATTAGCTGACAGACGGGTGTGCCAGTGTGCAAATGGCAGTATGGCTTTTCCCCAAAACTCCAATAACTCAGAACACCTGAGAGGGGCTTTCGGGAGGCCTTTAAAAGCATTCAGCTGATTCACCTGTCGGTCACAAATGAAGAAGCCACAAGGAAACCCCTGGAAGGAGGGCGTGACGCATGCAAAGCTGTGTGTCCCTGTCGTGGGCAAGGACCCTGCTGGGTGCTGGGACACACTTATTTTTGAACCTAACTGCTGACAGCCTAATGGAGAGTTTTGTTGAGCCAAAAAGGTAGATAAAGATGGAAATTTTGTTTCTTATGGAGGGAAATTTGTGATTTGTAGTCAATGTCACTGAAATGGTTAAATGAACCGACTCTGAGTAGGTTTACTTATTCCTAAGTGACCACTGAGTACCTGCTGTGTCCTGAGCTCCATGCTAGGCCCTGCAAACACAGAAAGGAACCAGAGAGACAGGGTCCCTGGTCTCCTGGAGCTTAGA
This sequence comes from Micronycteris hirsuta, assembly GCA_004026765.1. NCBI lineage: Eukaryota > Metazoa > Chordata > Mammalia > Chiroptera > Phyllostomidae > Micronycteris > Micronycteris hirsuta. Next base: position 108,040 of record PVJI01004060.1, read on the forward strand.
CCAGAAACCAAACACAAGACACATGGCAACTGAGACGGGGCGGGCTGGAGGACACAGGTAGGAGGAAGCGGCTTTAGAGACGAGGGCCAGGGACCCAGACAAGCAAGCCAAAAAGGGGGGGCCAGTGTGTAAGGGTGTGAACAGCCTAGAAGGGAAAGAGCCTGATGTACCTCCCAAGTGACAGACAGCTGGTGTGGCAGGAAAGGGTTGGGAGATAAGAGCCTGACTGACCCCTCTAGGTCCTAGGGTAAGTAATTTACATTTACCTGAAGCACAGGGTGAGCACTGACTGTGAATGTCTGCCCCGGGCAGAAGGAAAGACTTGCCTTCTCTGAGCCTTGGTTTCCTCATCTGTCAATGAGGCTGATGGTACGTATCTCACAGAGCAGACGCTGTGACCGAGTGAGACTTCATGGAAGGCTGGTGGATTAGCACAGTGTCTGGTGCCTAGGAAATGCTTAGCACCTCAGTGTTATATAGTTTTTAAGTGGCCCTACATGTTTTCCAAAATGTATCTCGGCTTTCCGCGGCGACACAGCATTCTCATGCCCCACCCCCCGTGGCGTGTGCCCAGACTGGTCCGTTTGCTGCATGTGCTAGGTGTGCACAGCACACCGAGCCCTACACACAGGCCGGCTCCAGGCAGCGCTGGCCCCGACTTCAGGATGGATGACTTACCCCAAGGAACTGCGCCTTTGTTTGGGGGCCCGTGAGGTAGTGGGCTGGGAGGGTCAGACAGGGTTCTCTTGTGTCCGGGTGGTGGGGGAGGAGGCCGCTTCTTGGACAGGGTGGAGGTGCCACTAGAGGTCTGGGTGCTTAGAGGGAGTGTTGAAGGTGGGCCAGTTGGACCTAGAAGGAACCGAATGGGGCAGGAAGGTTAATCCCGGTCTCACAGAACAGCCAGTAAGCAGTCACTTCCGCACATCGAAGGTGGCACGGCACAGAGAGGGACGAGAGCACAAGGCTGGACGTGGCCAGGCCCTTCGACCCAGGGACTCACAGAGTTTGGAAGGACTGCTGGGGGTGGGAAAGGGCAACAGAGGGAAGGTGAGTGTGAGCTTCTAAGAAACAGGACGCCATGCTAATACATGTAGATCACTTCGGTACAACGGAAAAAGAAAACACATGTTTTAAACCAGCAAGTCACTGGGATTGTCACAGAATCCACCGAGGAAGAAGGCACACGGCACTGCCAGCAAAATCAGTGGAGAAAGAGCGGAGTGTGGGCCACGGCCTGGACGGGCCATGGCCGGGACGGGCCACGGGGGAGGCAGGTGGCGCACTTCCTCCCCATGACGGCTTTTGCTTTCGGTCAGCGGACGTTGCCTGAGTTTTTTAAAAAATGACTTTTATAAACAATGAAGGATCTAATGTAAAGAGCGACTCAGGAAAAAGAGAAATCCAAACACTCTTTTTTCCTGCAAGTCTGACTATTGTTCTGGGAATCGTAAAGCACCTGTGACACAGAAGGCCTGAACAGGACATTCTGAGGTCTAGAGACTTTTAAACAGACTCAACTTTCTCCAGAGGTTAAGACCGGATAGCGGATATCCTATTGTTACACACACGCCCCCCAGTACTGCAAAAGTTGACTTTTTTGAACTAAGAAAAGAAAAGGAGCTTGTAAAAGCTGTTATGGGAGCAGTTGTTAGTTCTGTTGGTGCAAAGTGGCAGTGATGTGGCTGGTGTGCCAGGCACTGTATCTGGGCACTTCCACACACATCTGTCTGTGATTCTCACCGGGATAACTGCTTCCACAAGCATTCAAAGAAAAAAAAAAAAAAAAGAGAGAGAGAGAAACAAAGAAAAGCTGAGAACACTGCCACACCAAATGTATAACACAGGGTGGTAGATACCTGGTGATCCAGAAAGGCTCCAAAAGAGCTTTTTACATTCTGCGTGTGGAAAGAAAAACTTAATTATTGCTGGCTTCCTTCCTTCATAAAATAAGCTCTGATATTCCCCACTGCTTCTCAAAGACTGTCTCGTCTTGGAAGTAACTGCTGTTAATCTCGTGAGGATTCAGTGGCGCTGGTCACCCAATTTATCCACTCAGTGCTGATACAGTACATGGGGGGAACCTTACCATCACCCCAATCAACGCCTAATCAGGGCACCAGTCACTGCAATCTCAGGAACTATTTTATTTTTGTAACAGTAAAGTCATTGTTATTACAGCCCTGCACTTGTATAATGCTCTGTAGTTTTCAACATGTGTCCGTATATGCGGTTCCCCTTGATTTTCATCACGACACGGTGAGGTATGTGGGCGGGGAATTACGGCCCCAACTTTGCAGCCAGGAAAGTGGGGGCCTGGCATCAGGAGGTGACAGCCATGTGGGGACAGTGAGGAGCTGACCCCGTCACACGATGCTGCTGTTCCCGAAAGCCAGGGCAGCACTTCCTGAGCTTGGCACACAAGACAGACAGCAACAAATGCTCCGGAGGAAATGTAACTTTCCTCACGGAAATGAAGGAAGAGTAGAGAATAGACAATGATGACGGAGCTTCTCCAGCAAGTTCATCTCTATCGCCATCTAGGGACTGGCTGAGGCACTGCACTGAAAGGTCATTCAATCAGTTCCAAATCCTGCCTGGAAACAAAAACTGCCAGACAAAATGCTCACGGAGCGATGTCTTCAAATCAAAGTTGTGCATGCGTAAGATGTCAGGAGTGATCAGACCAGAGCCGTCCTGTAACCCCAAACCAAGCAAAACCGCGCCTCCCGAACCATCACTTCAAACCGAAGGGGTCAGTGCTCCCCCTCTCAGGCAGGCATTCGTCCCAGCAGCTGCAACAACCTGTAACGCTTCGCCTTTGTCTGCGTGTTTGCTGCCCGCCTGCCTCGCTGGCCCATAGGTTCCATGAGGACCAAGCTCTGGTGTGTAGGGAGGTTGAATTTAGTAATTTAATATTGAATTAATGAACAAACTACTACTTCTATCATGTTAAGGCTAGTGACTGATTCTTAAGGAAGACTTACATCTCACCTAGAAAGAGAGAAAACGGGGGGGGGGGTCAGTGTCAAGTACAAAGAGGAATGTTTAAGACTATTATCTAATTTCGTAGAAAACATGACACACCCAGGCCTTCCTACTGTTTCGTAATAGAAGCTACAGAACGGAAGATGCACAAAATCTTTTTGGCTGGTAGGGTTTTAAAGAAGGTTGAAAAACACTGTTAGACTCCAGATAAGCAGACTTTGTTTTTAAGATTTAACGAGCTCAGAAAACTTTCCAAATGAGTAACTAGGCTCTAAGCACTAAAGAGGATGTTGTATACAAAATAACGCTGAGTATTGGCTCATTCAGGAAAGAAGCAATTCTGGCCAAATAAAGCTAAAACAAAACAAAATAAACAAAATTAAGCAATCTCAAAAAGAAGGCAAGATAAACAGGTGTTGGCGGGGGGTGAGGACTTGGACAGCTGATTTTCTCCCCTTAACTCCAGCAGGGCCTGAGGAAGTAAGCACACGCCCCAAACGGCTTTTGCCACTGATAGTGGCTATTATGTTGAATTACCTTCCAATCCTTTTTCTTGGAAGTATGGGCCTAGTCTTCCGAAACTGCTGTCAGCAATGCGGGTTAGAAAATTAGCTGAAGGTCTTCTCAGGGGAGACAGAGTGCATGTATCTCAGCTCCTCGAGCGCTCACACGCCCAGGCCATTGCCCGAGCCTCCAGCAGCCTCGCGGTCACTCCACCTGGACGGTCTGCCGCACCTTCCACTCTAGTGGTCCCCACCGCAACCCCCGGGCTGTGCTGCACAAGCACCTCCGTGTCATCGGTTTGGGATGCCTCTCTCTGAGGGCTAGTGTCAGAGGTGGGCCCAGAGCATGGCCAGGGCTCAGGAAGCTCCCACGCCAGCCCACGGCAGTCCGCAGGCTGAAACCTGGGTCGGCTCTCCTGGTCTCTGACTCTGACAGGCTGCAGCTGTTCCCTGACGCTCTCCCAGGACTGGTGTTTCCTCTGTTCACTACAGGCCCCCTTATGGGAAATCAGTATATTCTTGGACCACAGGGGGAGTTTGAATGAAACCTCACCAGAGAGGGCTCCATCTTTAACAACCGAGAGGTCTATCCACTTAAGCCCCAAAAAACCGTCTTGAAAAAATCATTCACCTACATCTACACGTAGATATTAAAAAAAAACCATTTCTAAAATCAGGATTCACATGCTTTTCGAATCTCCTCCTCCGTTTCCTAAATTCTCTAGAACTGTCATTTCCCGAGAGCCTGGTGTGCCTGACCTAACACTCAGGGGTTCTGCACACACTACCTGGAAATCACCTCACCGACATATTACAGTCAGGACCCTCTGCTGTCGGGGTAAAGAGACCCAAGGCTCAGAGAGATTAGGACCCTGGCCAGTCACAGTAAGTGACCCTGGCTGTGGGACCCCTGCCCGGGCTCAGCCTGGACAGTCAGGCTCCAGCCGCTCTCCCTTGCTTGGCCGTCACACACAGCTGAGCTCCCTTCTCACCTTCGCACCCTCTGCTGCTAGTCTCCTCTGTCAGTGCCAACTTCACCCGAAGCCTCCTGTGACCCAGCCCCTCTGCCCCCAAGATGCTGCTTTTGTCTCTGAACCTCCAGCAGCACTGACGTCCCTGCATGTTCTGCACCTGCCTTAGAGCCCACTTCTCTCGCTGGCTGTCGGCTTCTGTGGGGCAAGATCCGCATCGGCTTCCTCTCCGCGCCTGGGCACCTGAGACTGTGCTGTCAGGCGGGATGGTTCTTTTCCAACGTCCTCACACCTTTGGTTGTTAGCAAAACAGAAAACCCAGGTCTTCCACGCTGGAAAACCAAATAAAAGTAGACCTTGTTCGAAGGAAAACAAGACCTAGAAGGGGGCTTTACAAAGTATCCTGGCAATCTCTGAAAGAAAAGCTGTCTGTATAATTCCAGTATTCCTAACTTGTATTTATGTAATGCTGGAAAATGCAAATGAAAAATTTCTCATTTTCTAATGGTTTTCACAGTGTAGAGCTTAAATGGGGAAACTGAGGCAACGAGAGGTGGGTGTGCCGGACGCCACATACATCAGCAGACCGGATCAGGACTCCCACACGGCAATGTGATGCCCGGAGTGACAGCGCTGCACATGGACTGTGGCTCTTGCTAGTCACTTGTCCTCCGATCCCCTTGCAGGACACCGATAATTAAGGGAAAAATACCAGATTCGAGGGCTCAGGGTTGGTTCTTTATCAACTGCACGCACATCTAGTATTCTGGAAGCACACCAGGACTTCCTCCGCTTCCCCTCCGCACCCTCGCAGTTCTGGCCTCTAAGCTTTGAGCCTGTGCCCGCGTCCATTGCTGAGGGCAAAAGTCACAGGCACGGTCTCGGGGAGACAAAATTAGGCCAAAGAAACGAACAAATCCAAGATGAGTAAGAGTCAGCCCACAGGAAGCTTTAAAATTAAGTCACTCAAGTGGCCGTCTCCCCATGAGATAGAAAACCCCAGAAACCGTCCTTAGCATAAGAATAGTGCGGCTCACGGGAAATGTCTCCCAGGCAAGTCTGAAGCTCACGGAAGGGCACGTCCCCACGGCAGGCCGCCTTCCTGTGCTGAGGAAGCCACCCCATTGCACCCCGCTCTGCCCTAAGGGCCGCAGACCTCAGTGACAGGCAGAGAAACGGTGCATAAAAGCCGGATGCAGCTGAGTCTGGGCCTGGGGCTGCCAACATCGTGGAGGAAGATTCCCAGCAAGTCAACTACCACGCCCCAGGGGCTTTGTG